>OMNN01097709.1:2727-28587 GCA_900302755.1 Chromis chromis
GTTTGGTTATTCTATCTCTATTTGTTCTCGAATTATCCTGCGGACATCTTGCACTAAGTAGCCCTGTGACCTTGACCTTTGACCTTTTGACCCCAAAATTAATGGGTGACCAGGGTAGGTCAAGATGAACATCTTTGCCAAGTTTGATTATCCTATCTCTATTTGTTCTCGAGTTATCGTGCGGACATAGCCACACACATACAGACAGACGGACACAGACACACAGACAGACGGATGGTGATTGCCCTACCCACGGCCTGACTTTGTCGGCGTGGGTATTAAACTATAAGAAGCTCCACCTGATGGTGCAACCAGGTACTACAGCAAATCTACAATACATATTCTGACATGCATGTAGATAATATAGGATTTTGCCTTCTTTTGGATCTTGTGGAGCCATGGTACTTCTAACTCTCTCCACACTACATTATAGACAGTGTCCTGAACTGATTTTAATAACTTTACTGTACTTGAAGTGTGTATTATCCATGGACATTTTATCAGATTGGGACTCAGATAAGATTGGGAGCGTCCCCAACACAAATCATTTCATAGGTTGCTGTCAGCGAATTTACTTGGATTCAAAGAAAGACCATTTCACATTCATGTTGCTGTTCTGAATTCCCATTAAAGAGCCTGTTATTCTGGAGAAAGACTGTTGATATTTAAGCTTGATATCATTTCATTGCACATACAGAGTGGGCAGCTAGTACTTGAGGTAATATAACCCGAATCTGACAAAAAGTAAATTGTAATAGAATTCACTTTTAACTTCACAGCTGTGTTAAAGTATAGTCTAACTTAGTCTAGTTGCCATGTCAGAAGACTGTTTAGTCTTGTGGTCATCCTGATACACCTCTTAACCAAAACCAAAACCACCGACAGTCGATCGCTCACTTTCTGTCTGTGTGTGAGAAATAGGCCATCTGACCTCAGCTGCTTTTGGAAATGTTACATCCTCTCATTTTTCCCATTCCACTTGGAGAGCTGAAGGCCTCGCCGGCTGCCGGCCCAGAGAAAGGGATGTGCATTTGTTTCCTGCCAATGAAAACGGCTCCCCGCCCTTCCTGCTTGAGTCATGCCACATAGACTGAACCAGCAGGCAGACAAACGGACTTATCTTCTATGTGACTTCATCATTCAGACAGAACAAGCAGATTTATTTCTGATATGCAGAAACTTATACACCTCTTTTTGGGTGTAATTGTGGAGCAGCTGTTGTGTAATTGAGGCCAGAAAGGAAATGAGAATACATTGGAGCAGAAATAAAAAAAAAGATGATCTGTTCACTTTAGCTCTAAAAACGCCAGTGCAGATGTTTTCTGGCCCCACGTCTGGATTCTGGGGAAGTCCTTTGATAGTTGTGCCCTTTCCTGTTTTCTTCTTCTAGGAAATAATTAGCATATTAGCCAAAGAAGAAGTTTAGTGTCCGCTCTAGAGTAAAATGTGCCACAGTGGCAGAGAGCTGGCCGGTTAGTCAGAGCAGCTTCCCACAATCTCCACGGCGAAGAATGTCGAGCCGACGCGTGAGACGGCCAGATCACATCTCCCGCATAACCGTCCGCCAGGGTGATGCCAAATCTCGTGGAGGAGAGTCGAGCGGTTCAAAGAGCTGAAAGGACGAGCGAACCAAGACAAACCCTTCGCAGACATCCAGAGAGCCTGTTTGTTTTTACTCCTCTGCTGTCAGCGGAGAGCAGTTAGTGTCATTAGACGGAGAGCCGCAGAGCCGGGACAGGACACTGACAAGCCTGGACGCTTCCTGCTTCCTGTCAAAGGACGGCTGCAGGGGAAGCGGCAGGGCTGCTGAGGACGGATAAGGCCTCGGGCAGGAAGCGTGAAGCTGAGACAGCCTCCAGTCACTCATGCCCAGTCGCTTCGGCCACCAGTCCCCCCCCCCCTGTGGCTTTGACCTCCTGGGCATGACGCTGTGTTTGTGTGGTTGTTTGGAAACCAGGAAGTCTGCTCCATTAACCCCTTTGGTCACTTGGGTCATTCTTTAGGAGTCCCTTTTAGTGGGTTATGTTTGTTTTAACTATATAATAAGAAGAACTTTGGTGGATTTTTTTATTGTTTTAGATTAACTATTTAGTCTTTGCTCCAGTATTTCTTTCATTTAACTATTTTCATGGAATTTGTTATTGACAAAGTAGTTTGTTTGGCTGCTTTTCAAGCTGTTAAACTGCAAGACATGGTTCAGTTTTCCATTTACACAGTATCAATACAAATACCTACGCAAATCCATGATTAGTAAATGATTCATGATATTCATTACCACCACGTTTTTACAATGCTGAGAATTACCTAGTCTTATTTTGATGCTAATACATTAGCTTGTGCTGCTGTTTCATTTTGAATTTTCTCTATGGAGGATTAATAAAGATAAATCTTATTACCTCTGCCAAGGAGGCGGAGGTTATGTTTTTGCCGGCGTTTGTTTGTTAGCAAGATAACTTGAAAAGTTATAAATGGATTTTAATGACATTTTCAGGAAATTTTGATAATGGGACAAGGAACGGGTGATTACATTTTGGTGGTATTCTGGATTATCAAAAATAAGAAAATGCCGCTCATGGAAATCACAATATGGGTAGAAATGAGCTGCATGAGCGCTATGCGATGACATGTGTTGTAAATATGCGCTATATAAATAAGCGGTGTCTTATGGGTAATGTAGTAGTAGATTAAGAGAAATGCGATGTGTGTATGTCCCGCCCCCCAAACTCGTGCTGTACTCTTTCTCCAGCACAAAACGAGCTAACACAGTAGTGTCGTTTACTGAGGTATACGCCACGGAGCTGAGAAGGTAACAGCTGCTTGGCGGAGGTCTGCGCTCTCCGAGTGCTTTTCTAGTTTTATCTATGTTAAACACAATATTTTAAATGGTGAATGTGAATTACAGCATGAATTAGTCAAATGTAAGAAAATGTAACAGTTAAAATATATATATTCTGGATCTGCAACAGTTTTTTTTATAAGCAAAACTGCTAAAAACATGTTGAAAAAAAAGTGAATGTTTATCTGTAAAATGTCTTTGAAATGTTTTTTCCTGGCTCCTCATTTTCAATATTAGACATTTTCATGGACGTTCAAGGCCGTTCGTGTCCGACCTTGGAGCTCCAGCTGGTTATAAAACCGGTTCTTGCCGAGGCACCATGCGTGAGCGCCGCCCTTCAACTCCTTGAAGTCGGCCCTTGACCTCTTTGGCTCCATCTCTGACAAACGTCCCCTTAAAAGCATTCTGACACTCACCTGTTGACTTTCACAGCACAGATGCTTCATCAGGAAGGATATTTGTCAGCCTCCGTGAAATGTCCCGTTTCCTTTGCTTCATTTTCTCACTAATCAAATCATCCGTATGCATCACTGTTGCTGTACGAGACGAGCGGCCGCAGATGTTTTGGCATTGTCACACTTGCTAATCCCCCCGGGTTGAGTGGGAGCCTGCCATTGGTTGTTGGCAGATAAAAACAATCCTTTGACTTTATTCAATAGTTGTCGGCCTTTTGGAGAGCAGGATTTGGATGCATTCTTGCCTGTTGCCAAGGGTTTGCAAAGACCGTGTGCCAAGATGGTGCTATTTCATTGATTTGTTTCTTTTTCTTTCCCCCTAAAAAGCCGAGAGAAAACAGTTTTAACAAACCATCTCTCCAAGTTACATCAGTCACGGCCAGTGTGACGATATTCATTCAGATATTCAATGAATGTTATAAAAAGCAGCTATTAAATCAGATTTCTTTGGCGTAGCAGCGCGAGAATGTTTGGAAAGACAGCAAATCTTGTTCAAGTTAAGACTGAATATTTAATTAAGAGCACAGACAGAGTGGATTATGGGTGACCCTTGGATAATGGTGCCAGCTGCTCTCAACACGAGCGCCACGGAGGTCAGTCTGCCTGCTCGGCCTCTGCTTTGTTTCTCCTCGTCCTAATCGGCGCGCAGAACTGCAACCTCGGAGTAATCACAGATCTACTGAGTGGAGCTCAGGGCGGGGTTTGGCATGTCGCAAAGAGGCACTTTGAGAGGAAACAAGGCTTGTTAGTGGATGTGTCAGCTGTTATGGGGATCTAATCTGGAGCAGCGTAACACAACATGTCGAACCGCTTCAGATGGAGTCTGCTAGAAACCACTGAATAATTCCCTTTTTGCATGTAGAAGACGAGAAGCCATGTTTCTGCATTAAATTCACAACATCAGTCCATTAATCAAACACAAATCCACTGCTCAGAACCACAGTGGGCACTTTTGTGACTGGATAATAATTGATACGACCACATTCTGTGTATTTTAAACAAAAAAGAGTAGGGGCAGCAAAATGGGAAATACACATTTAATACAGTGGAGTTTGGGGACGTTTCAGTGACCTGAACACAAATGGACAGCCGAAACACATCAACATCACACCTCTTTCTATCTCGAGTCTCCAAGATGTCTGCCTGTGTTTAGATCTTATTTTTACCTGCAACGCTTTTGCTAGAAGTTCAAAGAGCCCAGTTTTTACACCAAGACCTGCAACGATTAGTCAATGCATCGATTAATTGCCAATTAATCAGCAGTGACTAATTTTTAAATAAAACAAAATAAACAAAAAACTGTCAAAATTGTTTGATTCCAGGTTCTTAAATGTAAATATTTTCTGGTTTCTTTCCTCCTCTATCATACTAAACCGAATATCTTTGGGTTGTGGACCAAACAGGAAATTTGAGGATGTCATTATGGGCTTTGGGAAAAACCAATCACCAACATTTTCCCACCATTTTCTGACATTTCATAGACCAAATCAATTAATCAAGAAAATAATCGAAAATGAAAATAATTGCTAGTTGCAGCCCAAATTACATCAGTCTTTCCCCATACAAGTTAAAACAACAAACATGTTTCAAGAACTAATAGATAGATATATCGAATAAATAGAATAGAATAGAAAATAAATACTTTATCGATCCACAAGGGGAAATTTTGTTGTTACAATAGCAAGGAGAAACAGTAAAGTGACCACCACCACAATAGAAAGATATAAAATAGAAATAGAAAAATATACTAACATACAAAATGCACAATAAAGTGTAAAATATACTATACTATACTACTGGCTAATACTGTGTTGGTCCCCCTTATATGGTCAAAAATAGAGTCATAGTCAGGAATAACCTCTTTAATGCAGAAGAGCTGAAGGAGCCTCCTACTGAAGACACTCTATACGTGTAGGGGTTATTTCAGCTGTTGATCTTGAAAGGACAAAGTCATTTGTGACTCTCGAAACCACCCACAACCACCACATCCTGCATTAATGACATATTTCCCTGTTATGCCCTTACTGCATCAGGACACAATGACATTAATGCCATTAAAACTATGTGGTCGAATTTGTCTCACACCTCCTTTGCAAGTGGTTTGAGTGATTGGATCACAGTACGTCTTGGTAGCTGTTTACACTTGTGATATAATCGCCTCTTTTGTAAAAGCATATGTGAACAGGGTCACAATTAGTGTCTCTTTGTGTTTTTGAAAGCACAGCAACACATTTTGGATGGAAAGGAAGTTGTTTAGTGCACTTATTCGCTTTCCTGCTGGGGGTTAGATTAGACATTCGATACCACTCTCACCTGTGCAATAAACATGGTTTAAATAGCTGCACCCCCCATTTCCCCTTTGTTGTGATAAGCCGAGTTAACCGGCTCCTGGCTGTAGACTCATACCTAATGGACAGATATGAGAGTGGTATCGATCGTGTCATCCAATTCAGGGCAAGAAAACGAAAAAGCCTATTCCCCAAAATGTCGAGTTAGTGCTTTAAGTGAGACAGCTTCTTTTCAAAACCTCTCATTGGCATTGAGCATGTATGGTGCTACATGGACCTAGATAGTATGGTGTGATGTTTTTCTGTTTCTGTTACATTTTAACTCACTGTGGACTCATTTTTCACTGCAATATAAAGTAATGTACCTCAATGGAAACAACACAACCATGGATAGAAGTCTTTAGTACACTGCGAGTCTGCTAATGTCATAAATCATAACAAAATTTGAATTCCTTTGATTATTTATTTAGTATGTGCACATTTTTCCAAGTGCTCCTAAGTGTTTCCAGTACATAGTGTAGATAATTTACGACTTACATTATTAATTTGTTTCCATACTTCTTCTACTAGTACATGTCTCCTATCTGCTCTGTGTAAACACAGCCTGCAGTTCAACCAAATGTTCCCTGAATTTTTGCCATGTGGCTTTTGGTGGCAGCTGAGTTACTAATGGTTTCACAGTTGCAACAAGAAGTGCAGAATTTTTTGTTTTTTTACAGTGTGTAGTTCAAGCAAACAGCTTATTTTTGGCAATTTTTTAAATGACACATGTAGAATAAAGTGATTTTGATTAATTGTAATGATTTTACCCAATAGAATAGCACAAATGAGTAGTTCAAGGACCTTGGAAAGTTGAAATTCTGAACATTTTCTCTGTTTAAACTGTTTTTGTCTCAGATAATTGTGTAATTTTGGGGCTCTGAGGGTTAAAAGACAGTTAAAGCTGTTGTTTTGCGTCTGTTAAAAGCTGTTAGTTGGACACTCTTCAACAAAATCTGCTCTAAAGCGAAGAGTAGCCCAGTCGACTGATAAACAAGGTGTTAGATTGCTTTTTTGATGTGACTCCTGCAGCGGAGCCAAGAAGGTACAAAAAGGCAGAGTTGTTTGGCAAGATGATGAAGTCATTGGTCTCATATATACAAGCAGCCATTGCTTGGCTTACCTTGCAAGATGAACACTGTAATCCTGTTTTTTAGCTTGTAGTCGCTATGATAAACCCGCCACCATCACAGCTCTTGATACCTATTAGCCTTCAGGAGAGAAACCCTTTTCTAGGCGAGGCATGTGGCTATGTGACATGTTTTTAGATTCTGAGTGAGTCTTTTTCATCATTTGAGCATGTTTTCATACGGTTTGAAGATTCTCATCATAGTAATTATCAGGATAATACCATCAACAGAGGCAGCACTGCCAAAGACGAGGGCTACTATTAAATTTTCATCGTGGCCCCGGCCTGTTTGGGCCACTGTTTAGCCAAACAGACATGAGGCTAAGTAATGAGGCAGTGTGGGGAGGTATGTGGCAGCAGAGTCTGTTCCCATGTGCAGAGGGATCAAAGGGCTCGGCCCTGGCAGAAAGGGCCCTGCGGCGGCAAACTACCGCTGCCATAATTGGGGAAGAGCCATGTAAAACTGTCCGAGGGAGGCCAAGGACGGCTTAATTATGTTGTGAAATTTAATTAGCCCATTGTTGTGTGTGTGCGCTTCTGCTTTTACCCGACTGACCTTGATGTAATGCTGTTTTTTTGCTTGTGTTTATCATCCATTATGAGCAAACATGGCAGAGTTACGGTTTCATTCCCTCCTGTTAAAGTGGCTGGATGTGAAATGTGTGCACTGTCAGAATAAACAACCCTGAAAACCATTAATGCACATACAGGTGATGCAGACGCGTTTGTGTTGGCCGTGTGTCCACTCTTTCCTGAGCGTAACGAGTCGTCCAATTAGCTCAGCTTCTCCTGCAGTGAGTGATCCGATAATAGATGCCACACAGACAGATGGTGTGACAGGTGATTTTCACGTTGTTGTTTCGCAGCGTCTCCAGGTTGTTTAGCTCACTGCAGGGATAAGTGCTTGACCTCCGCATCGCTGTCGCCGTTTCCTCCATGTGTGCGGCACTAAACTGCCATATTCTGCCACCAAATAAACGTCTGCCTCTCGTTTTATTGAGCCGTCTTTATAGATAGCAATCAGGGAAATACGACTGGTAAATAACGTAATTACAGAGAAGGTGCTGAATTAGAATCCTCCGGGGACTTATCACCAGATTACACATATATTTCGGATACGTAGCGGTGGTGCCAGCAAGATACGCCTGCAAGTAAAAAGCCCACTGATCACTGTTTTTATTGGGGATGAGGTCATTATGGTTTCTGGACTCGGTTTTATTCCTGGCTGGCTGCAGGATCATTTCTTCTAGGTGTGGCTGGTTGCAAAGACTTTTATTTAGATTACAAACTAAGGATGATTTCAGATGGTTCACACACAATTCTGACAGCAATTTCAGTCCCAGAAGGTCCTCAAATGCACCACGAGAAGACATTTTATAACTCATTTTGATGGTTTCAGGCTGAGAAATCTGATAACAATGGCAAATGTGGCAATAAATCACAGTCTACTTCTTTATTTTATTACAAACATATGCTCTGAATTCACAATATTCACAAAAAACAATGAATGTGTTCCAGTTTAAAGCTTTAAAAAGCATCACCAGGACCAGGTGGAGATATCAGACTCAACATAATGTCAGCTACTGCAGTTTATCAGGGTTTGGACCACTTTTCATAGTAAATTTCCACCTGCTGATGACAATTTTTTAAGTTATTATTCCCATATACTATAATAAAACAACCAGAATCCTTATTTATTGAGAATTTTACTTATCAAAGTGTGTTTTAAAGTAAGGGATTGAGGATTTCTGTGGATTTTCTGGGTCTGTTTGAAGCATCATTCATCTATTCAACCATTCTTCAATAGTGTATATAAAGTATTAAAACAAAGAGATGAGCAAGCATCACGAGTTGACAGCGTTTTATTTATTTCCAGGCAACATGTCCAACACATTCCGCTCAATTTGAACTGTTTACAGGGAACTGCTTAGATTATAACTTGGATAAAATAAATACGATTTTATAAAATACAAACTAGAATAGAAGATGAATTGTGCACAGCAAGTTAGAACAATAAGTATTAATAATAATCTAACCTTTATTGATCCCCTTGGGGAAATTCCTTCTCTGCATTTGACCCATCCTATTCAAAGTTAACCTTAACTATACATACTAGGAGCAGTGGGCTGCCGCGGTGCAGCACCCGGGGAGCAGTCAGGGGTTAAGGGCCTTGCTCAAGGGCCCACAGTGGTGGTGACTGGGACAAGCGGTTGCTCTCACTTTCCCGCTGAATCCTAACCACTAGAGGCAACAAAAATCTGTTCCAATACACAATTGTTGATGAATCTGTTGTTTATCTTCTCGATTTATCAGTTGCTTGGGCTATAAAATGTCAGAAAAGGGTTGAAAATGTTGATAAGTGGTTTCCAAAGCCAGTTAAGATGTTCTTAAATGTCTTGTATTGCCCACAACAACCCAAAGATATTCAGTTTATTGTCATATAGAATAAAGAAATCAGAAAATATGCACATTTAAGAAGCTGGATTTGGAATATTTTGATTATTTCTTCCTAAAAAATTACTCAGACAAAGTAATCAGTTGTTAAAATGATTAAAATTGTTTGAGTAATCATTACAAAACATGGGCCTTTATCAATTTACTCCAATTTTACTTTATGCAACCTGCAACCAAAGCATAAACAGTGTCCACAGTTTCTGTCTGCATTCATAGAAGACAACAAACCACAATAATGTGCACAGCTTGAAATCTTGTCATTTTCCTGTTTGTGTTTTTGGAAAACTCTTTGCAAATTACACATTTATTGTCTTTTTTAGACACCTGATGGAACCGGAGCAGCCATTTCAGCTGCGTGTAGAAAAATCGAGTTGTTATTTGTGCATCATCTGTTTGGCTCTTGTCTGTCTCTACTGTATATGTAGCCCTTCGGTAGGCTGGTGACCTGTCCAGGGTGTCCCCTGCCTTCGCCCGAGTCGGCTGGGATAGGCTCCAGCCCCCCCACGACCCTACAGAAGATTAAGTGGTGTATAGATAATGGATGGATGGATGTTTGGCTCTTCCAATCGACCAGAGAGAAGGATGAAATATGAAAAGTTAGATGGTACTGAACAGAAAAAGGGCATCTAGAGAGATTTAAAAGTAGATGGATGAGGAATTATGAGAAAAACAGCACTATGATGAAAGTAGAAACCAAAAAGGGTTTAACAAGAGATGCTGAAAATAAAAAAAACTATAAAAAAAAAACAAACCGGTTATAATCAGATTTTGAGTCAAGAGGTCATCAGAATCTTACCTTTCACTTAATTTACGATATCGGCAAACCTCCCACTTGTGTTTGGTTTTAATCCGTGTGCAGACGTGTCAGTCACTGCTGTGACTTCTAACAGAGATGTGTGAGTTATGTGGTGCGTTTGAATGTGGTGTAACTTCAGATGTAGTTGTTATTTTCTCTGGCAGGCAGGAAGCTGAGCAATACAGCCACATGATGAGTTTCTCTTGCATGTGGATGATGTTTATGATGATGAATTTTCCTCGTGTGAAGCCGTATTTTCTGGACTGGTTGATGGTGAAGTCAGTTCAAGGGTCACCATTTGTGCAGTTTTTCTAAACGTAGATAGTTGTTATTGTTAAATGACTAGTGCTATGATCTACTGCATGTGTGTGTGTTTTTATTTTATTTATAATGGTCATTATTTCTACTCCCCGGTGCTTCGGCTGCTAAACTCTGAGCATTAATCTGTGAACTTGCAGGGAAGTGAGACGGATAACCTGCTGAAACAATAGGTCGACGGCTGTGTTTATGTTTCTAGTGTTTTCATTGTGAATAATTTGTAATGATAAAGAGCCTAACTGTGATAAAATTGGATATACTGCCTATTTATTTGAACTGTTAGCGAACACAAAGGCTCCATCAGTCAGCAGTGTTGAAATAACAATTTGTCACATTCAGGTCAAGCGATGTATTGTGAGTTCTGGCTTTATGGCGTATGCATGCTTTGAATCCCTGAACAAATATTTGTTGTTCTTACGCCCCAATCACCGCAGGTTTGCTCTGCCATTAAAACAAGTGTTTGAATATCGGAAATATATTCGCTGTCTTTCAGTGCGAATATTTACTGTCTTCTTAAGGGATGAAATGTTTTAATAGCGTCCGCTTTTCTTTTTTTTTTTCCAGGCGTTGGACCAGGACCGAACCTCCCTGCAGAAGGTGAAGAAATCAGTGAAGGCCATCTACAGTTCAGGTCAAGGTGAGACAGTCTGTTGCTAAATTTATCTGTCCTGATTGTGCTTTGGCTCATGCTTGGGTACACTTTAGCAACCCTTTCCAAAATGAAACCCCACAGGAAAGCCCAGGATTTCTTAAATATCTCTAATAAATATGAGGATTGCTGCTTCTTCTTTTTTTTTTTTTAGTCTGGAACGTTGCCTTTTGTGGGACAGATGGTGTTTTGTGTGTGTATCCAGGCTGTCCCAGAAACCAACACCTGAGTTTGTTTTGCTCGTTGCTGTGACATGGTTCCTCAGTAATTTTCCACTGAATACTTTTGAGAGCAGCCTCCTCCCTGCAAATTGACAGTTTCAGATGTTTGTCCCACAAAAAAGTTTGTTTGTTCTCCACAGAGAAGTTTACCTTTTTCTTACTGTGACTCTGAAGGATGAGAAACAAAGAACCGATGGAACAGCTGGAAGTCAGCTGTTTAATGAGTTAGCTATTTATTACAGTCTTTAGTTTCCTTGGCGGCTCGCAGCATCTAGTTAAAGTAAGACAAATACTTCATGACATTAACCCTCTGAACCTCAAAACCTACTTTTGGGTTTGAAAGGCATATTATCTTTTTAAAAAATCACCAAAAGTACACCATTTATCGTAGCCAGAAGCTGTGAGAGCAAAAAGAATCGTCAGAGTTTCAACTTTCTGACAGTCCCTGAACTAATCATCTCTGACATGCCACTCCATTGGAAAATCACCCAAATCTGTTAAAAAACTAAAACTTCTGCAGGGATTTTTTGGCTGAACTGCAGGCAGTGTGTTGGGGGCAGTAGTGGCCTAGTGGTTTGTGAAGCGAACTTGTAACCGGTGGGTCGCTGGTTCGAGCCCCCAGACTGGCAAGATGTTGAGGTGGGAAAGTGAGAGCGATCGCTTGTCCCAGTCACCACCACTGTGGGCCCTTGAGCAAGGCCCTTAACCCCTGACTGCTCCCCGGGCGCTGCACCACGGCAACCCACTGCTCCTAGTATGTATAGTTAAGGTTAACTTTGAATAGGATGGGTCAAATGCAGAGAAGGAATTCCCCCAAGGGGATCAAAAAAGGTTAGATTGTTATTATTATAGATTATTAATATTATTACACAGAGGAGATAGTAGTATGGAAACAAATCATAAAGTAAAAAATAAAAATATCTGTAGTATGTAGAGCGACCAATTTTTCCAGTATTGGTAACACCCATGGGAACATACAAAAATGCTGTACATATTGAGTCTAGGTTTATGTACTCAACGTACATAGGTAGGTAGGTAGGCAGGGCAGCATTAAGGACCTTGCCTAAGGGTCCTCACTGGATACCTGCGCCCTGACCGGGATTTGAACCACTGATCTCCCATGCCAAGGTCTGAGGTGTTAGTCACTGAGCTATCCAGCTGCTGAGTTCCTACTTTTAGTCATGGCTCTCGTGTTTCCATAGAGGTGCACGATTTCATATTGCAGTGAAAAATGAGCCCAAAAAAACCCAAAAACAACACAGGAACTGTTTAGGTTTTAGAGGTTTAAAATACAAACAAGAGTGGGAATTTTTGTGCATCTTGTTATTCAAATATAAGGCATAGATGGAGCGAGAAAAGAAGGAAGCCAAGACTCTCCTCATCATGCACATAAACACCCTCCAGATACTTTATTCAGTTTCCTGGAACTCTTAAGATTTTAGTCCTGGTTAATTTGGTGACACAAACACTGTGTCAGAAAAACAGCTAGCAGCAGGTTCATGAGTTTACAGCAGTCAAACAAACTCAAAGTGGTAATTACTATGTGCCACATAATGCAACTAGTTCACCACTGGGTCTGCACAATATGAGAAAAGTCTGCAATTTTTGATCGCATTGTTAAAAATCATTGACAATATTAGATTAAATTAATTTCAACTTTATTGTCATTGCACAGGGTACAAGTATTAAGACAATAAAATGAAGTTTGGCATCCAACCAGAAGTACAAAACGGTAGTACAGTGCATTAAACACGATGAGACTTCTGGTAAACACAGCATGGACCTCAAACACTGAATAGCCTATGCCCGCTGACTGATTATATTAACAAACTGCATTTGAATACCCAACTAATTTTTTTTTTAAAGATTTATTTTTGGCCTTTATTGGATAGGACAGTGGATAGAGTCAGAAACGGGAGAGAGTGGGGAAGGACATGCGGTTAACGCCCGAGGTCGGAATCGAACCCGGGACAGCCACTACTCCTCTGCACTTGGGTCACACGCTGTAACCATTAGGCTACCGGGGCGCCCGAATACCCAACTAATTAAACAGAACTTTGATTTAAACACGATATAAGAAGAACAGAAAGTATTGTGGGTGTTTAACTAGCTAAGGGCCACCATGACAAAGTCTTCTGTGACGCTTAATGACTTCTAACACACTTCTGCCACAATGCTTCTAATATACTTTCTATGGCATACATTACTAAGCAGCTTTTCAGGCTGACTACAACAGCTCCAACACCGTAGGGAACAATGTACTCTGTATTTGATTTGTTATTGATTAATTGATTGATTTATTGATTATCGGTTAAGTAGATTATTTGAATTTTGCATCCCTACTCAGCACTATTTCCCTCGCAACAGCAGAATCCAATAGACGTAGCTGGTTAGTTTGTTTGTTGAGTTGAAGGTGTGCAGCCTGAAGCTCTGCCTCTAACAACAATTCACTGTGGCTGCTTGTTTTGTCCCATTAGCCTTGCAGAAATTGAAAACAAATTATCTCCTGATAGCTAAATACAGAAAACAACCACCTTGTTTTACATCTCGTTTCCTGTGTCGGCTTCACAATAAATGCCATTTCGTGTTTCACAGACTGAAATCTTTTGATGTGAAGCAGCAGCGGTAGAAAACAAACGGGCACCAGGGGATGAACGTTCAGGGTGATTAGATCAGGTTGCTCTGGATGAAAATGCCCAATGCCAGGTGGTTTATTTCTGGGGTCGCTTTCATTTAATTTACGTAAAAATCATGTTTTTTTCAAAGCTGCGGGGAGCTGGTGCTTATTGGCCCAACATACTCTTTAAAGCCACATTTCCCACATTAATAGGAAATACAAGAGGTTTAAATAAAGTGGAATTAGTCTTTAATGCAGCTCTGATGCAACATAAGGACAGTAAACACTAGGATAGAATAGAACAGAATTGAAGATCTTTATTGTCAATTTCTCTATATATCCAGGACATACAGAGGAACTGAAAAGGCGTTTCTCTCTCACCTTCGTGTTAGTATACAATAAAGTAAAATAAAATAACATATATAAAAAGATCAGCCTGTGTACCATGGCAGTAGTGCAAAACAGTGAGAGCTTATTGAGGTGATGGTAGTGCAAATATGGTAGCAGTGATGTACAGTAGTGAAAATGGTTCAGTAAGTGAAGACAGATTGCAGATTGTGATATAATGTACAGACAGTGAATGTATGAGTCTTTATGTGCACAATGGGTGTGTTTACAGTCCAGGGACAGGAGGCAGAGGGGGGGAGGTAGTGGGCAGAGTTCAGCTTCCTGACAGCCTGGTGGATGAAGCTGTTCAGCAGTCTTTTGGAGCAGGCCCGGAGGCTCCGGTACCTTTTTCTGAAGGCAGGAGACTGAAAAGGGAGTGTGAAGGGTGGGAGGGTGTCACCGGCGACACTGATGGTGAGGCGGGCTCGGTGGGTGTTGAAAATGTCTGAGGGAGGCCAGAGGGGCACCCATGATCTTGCTGGCTGCATTCACTATGTGTTGCAGGGTCTTTCGGCAGGAGGCTGCACAACTTGCTGAATCCGGCGCAAGAATGCCATGAAATCTTTTACATAGAAGGGTAATTACTGATGTTAAATGCATCCAGACAAAATGCAGACTGTAAATAAGACCTGCAGCAGTTTCTCAGTTAATTAAATTAGTTGTCATTTTTTAATGAAAAAAAAAGGCAAAATTCTCTGATTCCAGCTTCTTAAATGTGAATATTTTCTGGTTTCTTTACTCCTCTAAAGATATTTAATTTACTGTCATCTTGAAGTTTGGGAAGTACTGATCAACATTTTTCTGCCATTTTTTTAAACCAAACAACTAATTGATGAATCGAGAAAATAGATTAGATGATTTGTTATTAGGAGAAATTTGAAGAACTTAAACAGCTCAAGCTTTTGCACATCCAAGACCACTTACAAAAACAAGAACTACTGAATCCCTTTTATTTTGACAATACTTCCATGGGTTGCTAAAGCCCCCAAATCCCCAGAAAGTCATATAAGAAAAGGCAGAAAGTGCAAACAAGAAAAAAAAAGTCCTCAACTACTTGTTTGTTTTGATTGCATCCGAGTTTCCACGATAACGAAAGTTCAAAATGGCTGCCGGCGGAATCAGCTCTGCAGGGTTCTTGCCTCACCTGACCTCCCCCTCAGGCCTCCTCTCTAGATCTGGCAGCAGTGGAAACACCTTCCCTCCATCAGCAACTTAATGACAAGGACAGATGGATGCTGCGGTTTGACTGACGGCTCCCGCAGAGTCTCGCAGACCTGGAGAACCACACATCTTGTCAGGCTGACATTAACTGTACATAAAGACGGCTTTCTATTGTCAAAATGTATTAAACAAAGGTCCCTCTGAGGAGCAGCGCCGATTAAAAAACCACGAGCCAAGGTCACATATGTTTGTTATTTTTTCACTTCTGTTGCTGCTCACAAGAAGGTACTTTCCACTCAAGGGTCTGAGTATTTCTGCTACATCTGTCTTATTATAAACATCACCAGAACAAAGAATAGTGCATCAGAAGTATTTTCTTTATCTGCTGCCCTTTTTCCGGATTTTCAAACTGTTGTTGCTACAAATATTTCCTGTTTTGGAGATCCCTGGTTACAAAGAATCTCCAAAACAGCCCAGGTGACGTAGATTCCTTGAAGATGTTTCTCTCATCTTAAAAGGTTTCTTCAGATTTGACTGACTTGTCAGGAATACCAGGATTTCAAAGAGGACTCCACCTACTGAGCGTTGCACTGTTATAACATGGACAGTTGGAAAAAAACAGATCAAAATGAAAGCAACAGGATATGGAGCCTTTTTAATTCAATGCATATATTACCCACAACTCCAACTCAACCGCTCTCAGCAGGCTTCAAAAGTCCTCACTTCTTTTTTTTTTAACTCTAAACCCCCAGAATTTTTAAACTTGCACTGTTCAGCCCCAATTTATCAGATTTTGTACAGCTCTGGTTTTTCTCCCAAGGCCTGTAAACAGACTTTGATGTGGAGTTGACAGAATCGTTGCGATCACAGTTCAAGTCACTAAAAAATATACACCGATCAGGCATAACATTATGACCACCTGCCTAATATTGTGTTGGTCCCCCTTATGTGGTCAAAAATGCTCTGAACCATTGGGCATGGACAAGAGGACCTCTCAGGGTGTCCTATGGGGTCTGACACCAGGACGTTGGCAGTGGATCCTTTGGGTACTCTGGCTTGTGCAGTGAGGCCTCTGTCAATCCAACTTGTTCCACTACATCCTGTTGATGCTTGATCAGAATGTGGTCTAGGAAGTTTGGAGGTCAAATCAACATCTAGGCCAGTGACATTTGGGATTTCCATTTGCATGAGGGAGTGTGCTTGTTCTGGGACAATGTTTATTTGGGTGTCTAAGTCTCATCAACACGGATGTTAAAATCCAAGGTTTTCCAGCAGAACACCACATAGTACCAATATGATCAATGTTATTCACTTCACCTGTCAGTGGTCATGATGTTGTGGCTGATCGGTGTGTTTGATCTGCTATTGTGGTGGTTAAGATGCCATGTTAGAAAGCAAGGCAACATGATACAACAACTTCTGGGGGATCTCAAGGTGTTCCCAGGCCAAATTAGACGTATAATCCCGCCAGCAAGTTATGACTCTACCCAGGAGGGAAAACCTCCAGAGGATGATGCCCAGGAGGTATCCTAATCAGATTCCTGAACCGGCTTAGCCGGATCCTTTTAAAGCGAAAGGTGCAGCAACTCTATTCCAGACTTCCTCCTAATGTCTTGACCCAACCACCCTAGAGGTGAAACTTATTTCAGCCGCTTGTTGCCACAATTTCATTCTTTCGGTCGCTACCCTGAGCTCATGACGTAGATCAACTGGTAAATCGAGAAGTTTGGCTTCTGGTTCAGCTCCCTCTTCATCACAGTGGTCTGGTACAACGCCCAACGCATTACCCAATCCGTCTGTCCATCTCCATTTTGCAGTTACTTGTAAACCCAAGTACCAACTCACATACCTGTCTGAGCGCACTGGGTCTATCGATAAGAAGATGGTCAGCAAGTCATGTATTTCGCCTGTGCCAAGATGGTAGGTGTGACCAAATGAGAAAGTTGGTCGCACCAGTGCTACCAGTGAAGAAGTTGGTCTGGAGCCCTGTTGGAAGTGCCGACTCTCATCATGGCTGCTTCACACTCAACTTTAAACCACCACATTGCGCGCTTAAGGTCATGGTCTGAACAGAACCACGTCATCTAAGAGCAGATGCATACTGATTTTGGATACCAGGTCTTGAATTTCTTTACTAATGCCAGGACAGTGCTTTTGTGTGATACCTTGCATTTGATAAATATAAAAATGCTGTTATGCAAAGTACTGAAAAGTGAAATCCAATAGTTGTGTGGCTAGGGTCCAAAAATGGTCTCCCAAGTTGGACTTCCAGTAGGCTGGACCTTTGCTGCATGACACTCCCCTTGCTCTCTTTCATCACATTTCCTGTCTATCTCTACTATTACTATTCAATAAGGGCAAATAGCCAAGAAATGTGGTTGTGAGCAGTTTCAGTACACTTTTTTTTTTAAACAAAAGCCAAACTTCTAACATGTTTACCACTGTCAGGGTTCCTGTTACTCTACTTGTGTCCAGCACACTGGCAGTATACCTTGTCAGGATGTTGCTTAAACTGCAGGGCCCTTCTAGTCCTCAACACCCCAAGCTAATCATGCTAATCATCAGCCAGAGTTCAAGGGAAGTGAACTGACCACTTTTTTGGCCTTTGCTCTCTGTTTCCAACTCAGATCACGTCCAGAATGAAGAAAACTACGCCCAGGCTCTGGACAAATTCGGTAGCAATTTCATCAGCCGGGACAACCCCGACCTGGGAACAGCCTTTGTCAAGTTCTCCTCCCTCACCAAGGAGCTGTCTGCCCTACTGAAGAACCTGGTGAGTCCAGCATGTCAGCACTCACAGTATCATTAAAATGAAAAGCTTAGAGAGCCTGTACTGCTGAATGCTTCTGCCTTAATGGGTGGTCAAGGATAGAGGGAGGAACAACGTCCAGACACAGCTTATTTTTCTTGTCTTCACTCGTTTAAGTGGTTTAGGATTTAGGTTTACGATGAAGATTAGGATTACAATGGGTGAAGGGTTAAGGGTAGGTATGTAGTCGAGAGAATGAACAGCTGTAGTCAGAAAACACTAGAAGCACATGTTTTTGTGCAGGTTCCAGCTGAATAAGACATGTTCATTGATCTCTGCACTTGTAGAAAACAATATAAAATTCGCCTACGCAGTCAAAACCATCATCGCAGTCGGACAGTATAGCTGACTGTGGATATATCTGCTTCAGAGCCTTGTTTTTTTTTTCCAGACGGGCTCTTATCTGCCTGCCGTGAATTCCCACTGACGTTTCTGTTGAATAATGTGTCCTGTTTGAATCCTCTGTGAGTGATTGTTGTTGGAAGAAGAGCCAGACCCTGCTCTCTCTCTCTCTTCCTGTGTGGCTGACAGCGAGATTAGACTCCATAAATACACTTGGCAGCAGCGGCAACAACTGTGTATATGTCTCTGTGTGTGTGTGTGTCCATGCATAAACTAAATCACTCACCTGTCAGCGCTACCTGCATATTGCTGGAAAGTGAAATTGTCTCTCCTTTTGCCTCATCTTTTTCATTCTGTGTTTCATCGAAAGAGTTTTTCAGACTTCAATAACTGCACCCTGAGGGCAGCTGGTATGCTCGTGTCGTACAAATGAGTATTGATGACTAGTGCTTGTCCTGGATGTCCTACATGTGTTATCAGCTTCAATGTAAGGATTTTACTAACCGATTTGGCCAGCTTTTCTGCATCTTGTTCATTTCCTTTCCGAGAATTGTGTGGTTAGAGAAAGAAGAAGAGACAGTGACAGTTTCCAGGATGGACTGTTAGAGCACACCGGCAGCCGGCCAGTGAAAGATTGATTCTGACTTTAGCCATATGCAAGACAGGCACTTAAGAAGCACATTAGCGCCCATTAGGCGTTGTTTACTTCCTTGACCGCTGCTGTGTGTCTGTGTGGACTTGGCTAACGACAACAGGGACTTAAATGCTTAGTACTGTTGTAAATGACCTTGCTGATCCTAATGGTTAGAGCTGCTGAGCATAGCTGAGGCAACCCGAGCTGCTTGAAACGTCAAGCTTTTGCAAATTCTTCTGCAGACTAACCTGCATTTGTGCTGTTTTGGAGCAGGAGTTTTGATATTATGTTGAGTCAGCAGAATGTGGTGATGCATCACACTGAAGGTTAAAAGATCAGGCTGGTGTTTTTCTGCGTTTTACTTCAGCAATGTGCTTCTCTTAATACTTAACCAAAAGCCCAGAAGTTCTCATTGAAGACATGAAGCTTTAAAGCTGCAGTAATCGATATTTTCACATCAATAAAATATCAAATAACTATGTGTAATATAGAAGGGGTTATTTGCAATGACAAACCCATAGAGAATTTTTACCTGACACTGCGGTTCACTGAATCTATATGGACCGTTTTGGCGTCTTTTAGCTCATTGTTTTGTTTTTACAGACAGTACTTTTGAAAAAAAAGTTGCGATAAATTCACTGTATGCTACCAGTCCAACACTCAACAGTAGTCAGACAAAGTTAGCACTAACTAGCAAACATAGGGTTAGCATTTCTCATTTAGCATGTAAACCACCAGATATTTGTGGTAGAAGTTGAAATTAAAAAGAGAACTGTAAGAAGAATAACTAGTGGTCAGAAATAAGGCCCGTCAATAATGTTTGTGCTGCTCTGTGCCTACTGCACAGAGCAGCTATAGGGAACTGTTTGCTAGCACGTTTGCTATCATAAATTTATTAGGTGATAATATGTCAGTTTTTTTTGTTTACAGCTTGTTCTAGTGGCCCTAAGTGGCCAAAAAATGCATTATTGATGTTTTGTCGTTTTTTGGTTGTTTTTTAAAGCTGGATTCTGTAGTTTTTAGCCAATGTTACACAAGAAGCAAATAGTATTTCCTAGAGACAGCTGTTCATTAAACTCCAAGCAGTTTCTGGGAGTTTTGTGCATCTGTAGCATTTTTAATTCACTGTGGGCTCATTTTTCACTGCAGAACCATCTAGAAGTAGAGAGAATATAATGTCATAAATCATAGTATGTTTATTTTTTACAAAACCTGTTACAAACCTTTCCAAGTAGCCACTGCTGGAAAAAATGGTGACTCTATATACTGTAGATATTTTACTACTTAAGTGTTGAATTTATTTTTTATAAGTGTCTCCTATCTCATCTGTGTAAACACAGCCTGCAGTTCAGTCTAGTTCAGCCAGATTGTCACTTAATTTTTGTTACGTGACTGTAAGTCACAGCGGAGTCACTAATAGCTTGACAGTTATGCAGAGGAGCACAGAATTTTTAGTTTTTTTTACACATTGTGGTTACAGCAAAGTTTATTTTTGGCAGACTTAAATGTATCATATGTACATAGATCATGTATCTCCTTCTGGCAGGAGATACAGGAGCACTGCGTGCTGGACAAACCGGCTGAGGAACAGTTTTTATCTGTAGGCGATTAGGCTGTTAAGCTCAAAGGAGTAAGCCCCACGGATACTTTTGTACAATTGGACAATTTTTCATTTTGACAAAACATGGGACAGTGCAACAGGAGTATGTGTATATGTGGACTTTGACTGCTTTCTTTATTTATTACCTTTAATTTTGTATATTGTATTTTGTATTTTTTTAATTGCACTATGGGGAGATGCTCCTCCAATTTCGTTGTACATATTTTTTTGGACAATAAAGAGCTATTCTATTCTATTCTATTCTATTCTATTCTATTCTATTCTATTCTATTCTATTCTATTCTAAACATAAAGTGATTTTGACAAAACGTCATAATATTAAACTGAGATTTAAGCAGTTTTCCTCATGGATCAACACGTCGCAGATGATTATGTCGAGGATCATCAGTTGAAAATCCACCGATTCTGCCTGTTTTTACAGTTTCTGGCTCTGGTAAATGGTGTAATACTATGCTTTTAGTACCTGCCGGCAGGTTTTAGGGTTCAGAGGGTTAAAACACATTTGGTTTTGGCAGCAGGATGGTGTATGTGGTAAACTCCTGTGTATTTGTGGTTTAAATGAGACTACAGTACTCATGTTTATTGTAAAGATAGAACAACCAGTGTAGCAGTGTGGCTCAGTGATGTGTACTTAAATACTTTTTGGACAACAGTGTAGCTCTATTGCTCAGAGGACTGAGTTATATTAAGCTTTGGCGACACAGACAGTACTTGTTTGTAAGATCAGTTCATTGTTGGTTTTTGTCTTTTTGTGGTTTTATTTGGCAATCCTGTTTCCTTGCCTTATTATAACTCCATGTTTCCCTCCTGTTTCCTCTCTCAGCTCCAGAGCCTCAGCCACAATGTGATCTTCACCCTGGACTCGCTGCTGAAGGGTGATTTGAAAGGCGTGAAAGGGGTAAGATTTACAGTAAAACTGTTTCTCTTCCTGCTGTTATTTTTTCCATCGCTCTCTCTTCCGGGCCCCCCCAGTGTTACGACTCAGCAGTGGGGCAATAGCTGCCTCGTCAGCACATCTCTGCATCCATCTCTCAGCTCCTGTGCCTGTGATAAAGGGAGCTACAAGAGAGACAGAGGGGAGGGTTTGGAGAAGAACTCTCCTTTCAAAAGATCGCACTGTAAATCTCGCAGATGTAAACACTGCCTTTGTGTTGTGCTAGAGGCGAGTGCCGAGTTACTGGGTCATGAACTCTTGATGTTGGAGGTACAAGGAGGGGCGTGGTCGCTCGCCGGGCATCCAGGCCATAAATCGCGAGCGGAGGGAGGCATTTGCAAGCCCTCAAGTCGAGATCCAACTCCACAAATAACTCCGTCCCCATGGAGAGCTCTTTGTAGTTTGCTGAATCTTGTCCTTCTGTGTTTCTGCAGGACATAAAGAAGCCCTTTGACAAAGCATGGAAAGACTACGAGGCCAAGTTGTAAGTAGATAATTAAAATGTGCTGTTGCAACACTCCACGTTTGCATCATCTAGTTAATTATAGAGCCCTGAATAATGGATCAAACGCTGTTGATAATGTGCGGCAACATTGTTTGGATCCTCCAGGAGCATCACAAAAGTTACTATACACAAACTTACATGCATAAAATGAAAATATCCAGTGCATCCATTTAGTGACTTGTCCTTTACTCTGTGTCAGTACAAAGATAGAGAAGGAGAAGCGAGAACATGCCAAGCAGCACGGGATGATCCGCACCGAGATCACCGGGGCAGAGATTGCAGAGGAGATGGAGAAGGAGCGGCGTCTCTTTCAGCTCCAGATGTGTGAAGTGAGTAATAAAATGAGCAACCTGCAACTACACTAGGAAGAACCCATGATCTCACCTACAATGAGACACAGAAATCGGTCATGAAGTGTCTGTATATTTTTTAATTAAAGGTACAAAGGAAAGTACTTCTTTGTATTAAACAGGGGTTTGATCGCTCTGTTGGTATTGATTTGCCAGTATCAGCTGACGGTTGCTGCGTAACGTTATCCCTTACAGAGTCTGCAGTAATTTGTAGATGTCAACTAACCCACATTACACAAACACAATGGTTCACAAAGTCACAAAACCAAAGCTCACCATCTAGTTTTGCCACAACCTTACATGTGCTGCAGGTTTAGCTGGTAAAATACACTAGACAATATTTGATTTAGCGAAAATGTTAAGGACATTTCCACCTTGCAAGTTAAAAAGTTATCTACTTACTGTTAGCGTGAGCTGGCTGCTATATTGGGTTTCAACCACACTGCAAGCATCCACAAGATGTTTATTAATAGTAGGTGTAAATGTGAAAGCCCACGGATCTGTTATCATTATTTAGAAACCATATACAGAGATACAGATGGGTGACAAATTAAAGGAAAAACCTGAACCCTTGACTCCTACAATGGTAATAATAGTAATGCATAGGTTTTATATAGCGCTTTTCTGGACACTCAAAGACGCTTTACATTGCATTCTTCATTCACTCCATACTCGATGGTGGTAAGTTACGTATGTAGCCACAGCTGCCCTGGGGTAGACTGACGGAAGCGAGGCTGCCAATCTGCGCCATCGGCCCCTCCGACCACCACCAACCACTCACTCTCACACTGCATTCACCCAGGCTTCCTGGTGTTCCCTCACCGTCTCCCATCCAGGTACTGACCAGGCCCTACCTCGCTTAGCTTAGGAGATCTGACGGGATCGGGCATCCACAAGGCGGTCTGGCCAATGGTGGCTCTGTTATGCTATTGGGTGCATTTTATCGCCATGCTTTGGTTCCTGTTGTCCTGTTAGAATTAAGGGTCACTACAAATCAATACAAAGTTGGTCCGACAGATCACCTATGGGAGATTTTAGACCATTGTGAGGGAATATCCTTTGAAGAATAGTGTTCAATGCTCCAGAGGAGTTTGAGAGATTTAAAGAATCAATGCCAAGGAGCACCGAAGCTGTCCTGGCAGCATGTGGTGACTCAACACCTTACTAAGACACTTTATGTTGGTTTTTCCTTTAATTTGTCACCCATCTGTAGATGGCATGTTATTAGAAGGTATAAATCAAGCCAATGGGACTTTGGAGCCGTGGCCTCTGATAGGGCTGGACCATTAATCGGCTTCAAATCAAAATTGCACTTTGAAACCACGATTAATGTTTTAGGTTAGCTTTCTTTAATCTGGGCTATGCTTGCCCACTGTTATTGTATACTACATGGTTCAGGCATACATGCTGTGGTTCAACTGGGATTTAATTTTTATTTAATAGCCACACCTTGTACATTTTGTAGTGTGTCTAAGCCCAGGGTGCTGTGTTGGATTACAAAATACAAAAGAAATGTTGGTGTGGGAATGCGTGTATACACACCATAAATATTAAACTTACACAAAAACAGTAAATCAAGTGACAATATGTGTCAGAAAAATTTGACATTTCTCCAAATTTGTTCAGCCCTACCCTCATAGCAGTAAACACATTTGGGTTAGTTTGTCAAAAGTGCAGCCTCGTGTGCCATTATGCTCAATTGAGCTGCCATTTCATTGAATATACCTTTTTATTTATGCTGTGTTAGGTCATTCTCACACCAGCATTGCAGCTAAAACCACATCCTCATCCTGGAATAAAAGGCTGAATGTCACCTGTCAAGACACCAGTTCTCCAAATAATACATGAAAGTCAAGATCAATAACTCCTCTTGTGTGTAAAATCCTTTACCAGTTGCTTTTAGATTTTAAGCTTGAGCTGATTTTTCTCTCTCTTAGATGATTTGAATAATTTATTTTAAATCTTTAACACGTGCAGCACTATGTGTAGGGATTACAGCAGTGCCAAAAGATACAGCTGTACCTACTTTAAATCATGAGACAAGTATGTATTTCACCCGTCTGATTGTCAGTGGATACGATTTAGAAAAAGCAACACAAAAGAAGTTCATAAGATATTAGAGCTTGTACTGAACAATCAAACTGGTTTCTTTTAATTTAAGTGTTTTCAGATGTCGCTCTGGGTCTTTGTTGTGTCGTTCTTTGGTGTTCGCGCACAAAGACTGAACTTACAGAAATCTGACAACGAGAATTAAGTGTAAAACAAATGTGAAGTCTTTTTGTGCCCATGAGATTCAGAACAAACTGTTTGAGCTCACTCTGCTTTGCCAAAAGCTTCTCGAGTGGTGGGTGGTGACGCCTACGCCTCGTTCACTGTTTTATCCTGGTAGGATTTTTTACTCAAATTACATAATGGACCAATGGCTGTTGCACTGCTGTTGGCTGTGTGAATTATTCACTAGAAAACTCACTGCAGTCTTTTGTGCCCTGCCATGCTGATCTGCCCTCCTCTCAGTGTGACTCTCAAGTGTTTTCTTGCCCACATTTTCCACCTGTGTGCAAACTTCTTATTCTGTTACAAAGAGCGTATTGTGTGGCTGATCAAGTCAGATTTAGTTACCAGTAATGTTTTCCAGTAGGTGCTAAAGCTAAACACGAAACAAGGGGAGACTACAAATGATGGGAACAAGACTACAGCCATGGTAGCGTCACCGTGAGGCTGAGCTAAAAGCTAAGAACAGCATGCCATTGTGCTCACAATGACAACGCAAATATACTAATGGTTAACAAGTGTTTTTATCACTTCAGTTTAGTATGTTAGCCTGCTATCATTTGGAATATCAATATTCTGATAGGTAGATCACGTCAGTAACAAAGTTAAAAAAGCAAATTTCACTCACCTAGCTCACCGAATAATATTTTTGCCCTCTTAAATGTGGTCTGCCAATTAAACTTCTGGCATTCCCAATGTTAGCATGCTAACAATCTACCTCATGTTTAGCAAGTTCGCATGTTAGCCTGCTAAAACATGGAATATAGGTAGACCACATCACAAACAAGGCTAAAAAGCCACACAAGCATGTAGGGGACCTTCCAACACTCTCTCAGTTTACCCCTATTTGGGGAAATGAACAGTTCACACCTGGCAAAAAAGATGGAGGGTTTAGACTATGGAATATGAAGGGCATCCAGAAAATTAAGGATCTGTACAGGGACGGAGTATTGCTTACCTTTGACCAAATATGTGGAAAATATCAAATCCCCTCTAAACATTTCTTTAAATATTTACAGCTAAAAAGTTATATGTCATCTAGAT
>OMNN01097710.1:445-10825 GCA_900302755.1 Chromis chromis
GGAAAAATCCCTGCTGGACACATTTTAGTGAGCAACATGTAAATTACTGAGGTGCATTATGCCAAGATAAAGGCATGAAGGACTATAAACTACTTAATTACAGGATTGGTTTTGTTATTTTTGTGATACAGGAGACCAGCTTTCGATTCATCAACAGAAAATTAATAATCTGCACATATATTGACAATAAACGGCTTGTATTTCATTTACAAACAGGTAAGCAAATGTAATGTTTGGGTTTTGCACTGTTTAATATCAAAACAAGAAATACCACGGGATCTCTTTTACATTTTTACATTTTCTAGATTGTAATTTGAAGCCTTCCACACACATCTCTACATACTGTAATGTACGTGTCTTGCATATTAACTGGCGGCTGTGAGTGGGGAATACAAGTGCAGCAACAAGCAGAAGAAGTGCATTTAGCCAAAAATATGAGCGACATATGATTGTATGGATCAAATGTGGAGGAGCTGAGGTGGCATGGCGAGTGGTTTGAGAAGATTTTATGGAGCACATTGCGCCCGCCACAGATTTAAGTTGACCCCAGATGAAAGAAAATGGCCCCGGTATTATGTGTGAACTGTGACCCGACCATGTAAATCTACAAAGGTCTAGACCGCTTTCTCTGCTGTGTGCTACAGGGCTTTTACATTCTTGTGCAAAAAAAATATGGAATATTGTTCTTCTAAACTTGTCTCCTAACACGCCTTTCAACCAACACTCCTGTTCACGACTGAGAGAGGGACCTTTGCTTGTGTCTGAAAGAAAATGGAGGAAGGTGACTGACTGGCCGGAGAAAAAAAAAAAGAGGCCAAATAACTGTTGAAGCGTGAACGTCTGAAAATTTTCTTTTCCTTTTCCTGTTGGAGAAAAAGAAAGCTTTCAAGGTCCAGAGATTGTGAAATGTTATTTTTCATCTCCCTTTTTTCTGAGGCACAAGGAAACCTGAAAAGCCATGGTTACAGCAGTTTAGTAACCATCCTATTTCAAAATTGAGGTCTTTTCAGATGTTGTGTGCCATTCAGACCTCCTGGGATTCTCTGCAGTGTGCAGCAATCGTCCTACCATGTCTACAGACTGTACGAAATTGCGGAAAGCTTTTTCTACAGTATGCCATCACGTTTTTTCCCTTCTTTACCAGCCATAGCTTAACCTGGAACCATGCAGAGTGGCTATCTGGCTCTGTTTGACGTCCAATCTGTTCTCGTCCTCCATTCTGTTTCTCCTTTCATTGTATTTTCAGATCCATGACTTCAGCTGTCCACTGATATTCTGGATGAAATTCCTCCATTTATGGTAATTTAATCTCTTGCGTGTATCTCTATATCTTCCCCAACTTTGCACTTGAGTATGTTATGCCGCTTTGGTCGGTAATTTTCCAAGCTCTGAGACATGCAATCAGCGTTTGGGCTGCTAGATGGCCTTATCTGCTGTGACAAATAACTGTTGAGCAGCGACAACAACAGCAGATTGTCATGCAGAACAGGGCCTTTAATGCAGCGGCGGTGCAAAATGAAATAGCAGCGAAGGGGCACGATGTTATAAACCGCTCACTTACTTTGCTCCAGAGCAGTTTTCTTCCATCATATTAGAGCTGTTAAACGGGACCGAGTGCTGCACAGAGGCGTTGTGTCTCCCCTATATAAAAACTCATCTTCTCATCAGAAGAGCCTCCCAAGACTATTGTCCTCACTCATCAGTGGATGAACAATAAACCTCTGGTGCTCCAGATATCCTTGATAGCCATCTTAAAAAACACCACTGGGATTACGCCTGTCAGCGAGCGTGTGAAGTGTACATTATGGTAATGCAACCATCAGAAAAAATATTATATTTCTTGATTTTTACTTAACCCTCGTCCCCACCTCGCCCATCTTCCGCTCCAAGAGACAATTTAGACTTGTCCTTGGCTCAAAGGCAGCACTACTTGAAATGCCTTTAGATTTGGTGCACATACACACACACACACACATACACACACACATCAAAGAGACCAGGAGCTTATTTTCAAGTATTTTGCACCCCGAGGCTAGAAGCTACTTCTGAGGCTGCTGTATTCACTGTAAATAGCTTGGTTTTTCTGTTCCACAGATCCCGGCAAAGCACCATCTACCAGAGAGCTGTGGGCATGGGGCCTCCACACTCTCCCTATCGGAGGTAAGAGGGGGGAGAAATCACTGTGCATAATAGCTGCTGATTGCTTTCCTAAGGTGTTGATCAGTAATGCTCACAACAGCTAAACTCCAAGTCCAAAGTCTGGCAGGGCAAAGGCATCCAGAGTGTGTTCTGCTTCTCGCCTTTGAAAGATCAAACTCCCGGCTGAGCATTTGATGGTGCTACGCTGGTAATGTGCTACGAGTTTCTGAGCGTTTAGAGGCTGTTTTGGCCAGCGATCATCTTGTGAGGAGATAAACACTAAGATAGCGTAAGAGATCCTCAACAAGGATTTTATCACTTGATGCTGATTGTTAGATTTGAATTGTTTGCATAGCTGCTATTGTTTTGCATTTTTTTCTTCTGGTTACAAGCTCCTGGACACTGTATGCATTGAAAAGAACAATTCAACTCCATAACTGTACGTGCATTTCATGTGCAGTGTCTCTCCCTCGTTAAAATGTACAGAGAATCCTGCTAAATTGCTGGGATTCAGCTCCACTAGAGTGAGTAGAACCACTGGAAAGAGCAGAAAAACGGGCCGAGAAATTCAATGTCAGAAACTCTCTCTTCCCTATCTCTTTCAAATAGCATCAATCAACATTAAAGATAATGGTATCTTCACTTGCTAGTAGAAACGTGCCTTTAAAGGGAGTTGTTTCAGTCTGCTGGGGCAATTGCTTTGTCTAAGATCATCCCGGTCTACAGCGATGCCCCTTCTTCTGTGTAATGACTGCTGTCAGCCAGCAATTCTGATGCCTCCAAGTGCATCATTCAAAAAAGAAGCCCTCTCGCTGTGATTAGCCCCCATGCCTTAAACCACATATGAAAATTCATTTTAAATGTCCTTTAAAACCTATAAAACATCCATATTGACTCGAGGCTGCCGAGCTGCAGGGTGCTGCTAATCAGTTCTCTCTATGGTCCATTTAGCCTCTGTGTCATTAAAGATAATACAAATAAAATAACGGTTAACATGAAGGCACTTTGAATCCTTCCCTTTAAGAGAAAAAAAAAAATCAGCCTCCTTCACCAACTGTCAATAATTTGCACTAGAAGATTTTTTTTTTTTTTTAGTTTCCCACGCTTGCAGTGCATTTGTGCTGAACAAATTCCAGTTAATTACAAGGCAAATGGTACAAAATGTGCTCTGTGACCATTACAATCCTGTTTGCTATGCTCAGCAAGGATGCATCACTCATCACTCCCACACAGGCACTATGCACAGATAAATGAAAACACATAGATATAAAGACCCCAGTTAAGACATATACACACTTCTGTATACCGCACACATTGCACAGTGTTTTCCGTCTCCTTCTGATTAGACACATGCATCGCTTCACTCTCTCGGCTTCACACAGATTGTGAAAATTTCAACACTTTGCTCTACCCTCTCTTGACTTTGACCAATATTGTGAGATAGTGGTATTCCAGCAATAGAACTTTAATGAAAGGTTTTGCAACGAGGCATAGACGCTTGGTTGATCTAATGAGATCCCTAACTGTTCCTGCCATCTGCCAGACCCAAGTCATGACATTAACTATGCAGCCATGCTAAGCTTCAAACCTCTTTTAGACGAAGCAGCGCTCATCTGCTCTATATGCTGATGCACAAACAAATGCACCCACAGCACCGAATGCTTTCAGCAACATTGTGAGTGTATAGCAGCTATTGCGGCGCTCACAAAGAGGAAAAATGCCTCGCTTGTCTCTGTGTAAAGCAATGTTTTTCTCTCTCTCTCGGATTTCACTGATTTCTGTTCTCCAAGCGGTATCGACGTGCCTGGCGTTTAAGGCCTTGCTTTGAGTCGTACTCATCTGCAGTTTTCGAGGGTGCCATTGTTCGCCTGGCTGGGGAGAGGTCACTGCAAGGGAGGAGAATAAATGTGGAGTGATTGACTAGTCTCTGTTGGAGAAATGAGTTCGCCATTCATTCCCGGGCTTCCAGAGGTGAAACGTCCTTCAGAAAAGTAAACACAATCTGACAGGGCCCTACAACAGACTCAAAGGCACAGCATGGCACAGTCGGTAAGGACGGGTACTTTGCTCCACACTCCCCCTCCTCTCCCGCGTCCAGCCTCCGATCTGTACATGAACCGCAACACCTCGGATCTCATTGAGGGATGTACGATGATTTGGGGAGTTGCTGCTGTGAAGACATATGCAAGGTTCAAGGCTGATTTTAAAAAAAGCAGAGTGCACGAATCTAGAGGGGATGTAGTGATTATTCGTTTATGGATATCAGTGCAGTTCTCTCTTTAGGCTTCCATCCCAGGTCTGACCGGATCCCAGGTTGCTCCTGGAGAGCAAATTGAAAACGGGAGCACCCATCAGAGACCAGATTAGGCTGCTTTCCCGACATGCTTAAATTGCAGTAATCTCACATGCAGATCACATCTGCAGCTAATTGATGGATTTGCCAGAGGATCTGCGAGCGGTTAGGCCCAACTGTGAGCTCCTGTTTATTTTCAGAAGGCAGATGTTTTAACCCTTTCCCTGGCCCGCTGCTAGCAAACACCAGAGGCATCTCGGAGCTCGCTGTACATCGTCATCAACTGTGACACAACTGTCCAAAGGCTAACCCCAACATTCACCCACAAACTCCTGCCTAATTAGAGAGAGAGAGATGTGCCCGGGTTTCTGTTATACATTGGTTTTGCATGAATAATTCAAAGCACATAATGCTCATTGTTGCTCTTCAGGCTCCCTCTTGCTATTCACGGTACAGTAGAAGCTCCAGCAGTGAAAAGGAACCTGCCATCCACTCATGCAAATATGCTTACAGAAAAAAAAAAGAAAAAAAAACTGTGGTTAGCAGCTCATCACTGTATTGTCACATACATTGTGTTAGCTGCAGCCATGAAAGTTTAATTCATGGCTACCAGATTGCGGAGGCCAAATACGTCAGTGGTGAGAACACTTCTCTTGTTCCGTGTGAAGACAAATCCCTTTATTCGCAGGAAGACACAAAGAGAAACACAACAAGGCTTTTAGGAAGCTGAAACTACAGCTCTAAAGCCAAGAGGGAGAGAGGGAGGGAGGAAAAAAACACTGTAAACACTTCTGCACATGTGTAGGTATTTTTGCATGTGATTGCAGGGAGAGGAAAAAAGCCAAAACATGAGCATTGTATGTGTTTGGAGATGTGCTGTGTGTTGTGGTTGTGGCAAGCAGTGATCTATTCTTTCCCATTACCCTACTGCATACATGTGGTTCATTTACATTCATGGTTATCCAGATAATGAAGCTTTCAATCCGGGGGATCCTGTGGTGAGAACAATGAACCCAATTACCTCCCGCCGCCTGTGAGATGGGATGGCAGACTCCGAGACAGATGGGAGAGGCTGCACTCGGCCGGCAATCCAATCACATTCATCTCGCTTGCTTCCCGTTTCCCCTGTTCATGTGTTCTGCACCAACTTATCAACAGGCAGGGGCCAAAGAAACCTGGGATCATTACATCACACACAACAATCCCGCAAACACACACCGAAGCGCGTGCACGGACAAACCCCCGGAGGTCCACTCAAGCCGACACGCACGTCAGACTTCCTTCAAACGCCTCACAATGATCTTAAGAGCTTGCGTACTTCACCTTCGAGGAGGTAAGGAAGAGGGTTTCAGTGGGCGAGGCAATATCTACCTCAATCTCGATCTCCTTATCAGTGAGCAAGGGTCTGACTGAGAACATTCCTAATGAATTATGCAAGATACTGAAGTTTCCCTTTTCTAGCTTAATATTTCAGTTATTTGCTCCGACTGAAATCATTCAATGATGCACTGAGCTGAAGTTACAGGCAACATTATCAGCCCTTGTGTGCAACATGATGGAAGAAAATGGAAATAGTGTTGATCAAGACGTTTAACAGGCATGATGAGCATCTTTTTTGATCATGTCTCTGATGCAATCCTGTGAAATGAAAGCAGTGAAGATACATGTTGGAAGAGTTTATTTACTGGAGCTACAACCTGGACTCATGTCAACTTAAACCTGAGGGATTTGCTAGATGACAACATTCAATGTAAAAAAATTTTTAAATAAAAACTAGACAGGTCTCCTTTATCATTCATAGAATTAGGGGTCTTATCAGTATTCATCTTCACCTTTGAGCTGTGCAGCACCGCAGCTTCGTTTTATGCATCTCCTGGAAGTTTTAGAAGTAAGAAAAAGTATAATGTAGCTCCTCTAAGTGAGGACTTGACATTCAACGGTAGCCAATGTTACAGACTTGGACTTAGACGGTGCTTGAGGGAATGTATTCCACTACTAGATAATTAGCTGGTGATTGCGTGAAAGCTGATACCAATTTTGCATAATACTCCAATATTTTCTGCATGTTTCATGCAAAATATACCCTTATCTCATATTCTTCTCCCCTTATGGCCCCTAATTTTGACACTGTGATCAATAGTAATTGACTTAGTGATCGATGTGTCTCTTGAAGTTTTCCATCAGTAGTGCCACCAGTTATGTCCACACTATTGTAGGGCAGTGTTTGCTAGTGGCTACCTGCATGTTAATGCTTATAGCAGCTCCCCTGAGTGGCATATAGGTGTTTTTTATGTTAATGAATGTCAGGAGAGGAACTCTCGTTGGTCACCCCTCAGTACACACAGCTGTGTATGTACATACGCACACACACCTGCCCAGCCATGCATGCACTCTCCCTCACACACACACACACACCTGCACACACACTCACACACATGCAGACTGAGACTCCACACCAACTGAACCCTTGGATGCATTATTGATAAGCTACTAATTACGCTTGTTGCAATTTCAGCTGACCTTTCCCGGGAACATCCCGGATCATTATAAGCTGAATTCTCTCTTGAAATTGCAAAGGTAATCTACAGTCCAGCTTCCTCATTCTCCTTCTACCCTCAACAGCATCCCACCCCCCTCACTTCCCACGTTTCACTGCTGGATAAAGATGTGTTCTTCCATCCCGAAATAGTAGGAGAAATTGTTAAGAAAAAGATACGGGGAGACTTCGAGGAAGGCAGAAAATTGATAGAAGGAGGAAAGATAGCCGAGCAATGGAAACACTGCAGCACATAGCTGAGTAAATCATAAGTTTAATATCCGGTTTGGACTTAAACATTTTTTTCTATAACTTCTGCATGACATGAAATCATCAGAGCAGTGGCTGAGTCAATTTTTGGAGTACTTCTTGAGATTCATGGTTAACCATATGAAACTTGATGTGATCTTATTGTATTAAAGGTTAAAAACTGTAAAATCTGGGGTTATTGCTCCTCTTTGCATGATGTCAAATGGCATGCAAACATTATGCATAATGGAAAATGTGTGTAATATGTTTCAAAACAGCATTTTTGCTTAGAAAAGTTATCTCAAAGACCAAATATAGCAAGAGTGCTTGTGTAGTTAGGAAGTTAGGAACTGATCTCGGTGGTGATGTTTACCTTGAACATCATTTCATTATAGAAACAACAATAAGATCAATCAAGATGTCTGGAGCAAAGGTGCATTATCTTTTTAGAGTAGCTGAGGAAATCTGATCCTCTGACTGAAACACTTCTCCTGTCATGACCTAAATTTACTTTGATATATAAAATGTTGAAAAATTAATGTCTGCACAAAGCGGCTTTAGTTACACTTAAACTCTTTTGCTGATCTTTTATAGCAGCAGAACAACAGGCACAGTCTGTCAAAAAACACCAAAGCCTGGTTGTGATGATAACGCTATAGGAAACAAAGAGCTCCAGGACAAATTGCTCAGCAGAGATACTGACTGGGTGTTTTCTGCTGTTGTTTGTTAATGAATAAACACATGTACAGGTACTGTGTATGCTTGATAAATCATCTGAATACATGTGATAATCCTCCTCCTACCTAAAAGATCCATAAATGCAGGAAAATATTATCCACCGTGAGCTTAGCTTCTACAGAAAAACCCAAAATACTACATGTAAAGGGTAAAAATGTTTGGGAGAGAATCAAATGTATCCAAGGTGGAAAAACCTTGGATAAATTGTGCATTTAGGAGGCTCGTTTGAAGGATGGATTACTTTGCTTGGGATTGATTTATCATACAATCTTTACATCTATCAAATGGAATAATACAGACAACAGGCAAATCTACCTGTATGATGTTGTCCACCAAATTAGGACTTTCAACTGAAGGTCTGTGCTTTATGCAGTATTCAAAGATCAACACGAGGAATTTCAGTAGTCCCAAACCTACCAAATTACCCCCCAAACGTGGATATAAAATATCGATATCCACCGAGTGAACTTTACCCAATCCTCGATCCAACACCTCAGTCTTTTTATTCTTTAATTTTTTTTCTATTACCACTCTTGACTTATCTGTCTCAGATCACATGCATAACATAATTGGATTCTGTTACAAGGTGGGATGTCTGCTTGAGAAAGAAATAACAAATTTCTCAAACCAATACACGGTAATGAAGTTGGGGAAAAAGCTTCAGCACAACGGAAAAATGTGCTTTTTTTTTGCATGTGATTGAAAAACAGGATTATATGAAGGTCATAGTGACAGAGTTTCATTCTCTTTTGCTCATAGCTTTAATGCTTCCTCCTTCGCAATTCCCCCATTTTTTTTCTAAAAACACACACATACACACAAGCGCACGCAGACGACAAAAAAAAATGTCCCACAAATTCTCCAATTCCACCTCTAAGGAGCAAGTCTATACGCCTAAAGAGTTATTTAGCTCCTCCGCAGCAGTCAGATTTTGTTGGTGATGGGAGCTGACTCGGAACCAAAATAAATAGATAGAACGGGGGAAAAGGGCTGGGAACAGCAGTTTGCTGGCAGCGCTGTGAACCAGGTGAGCCGGTGCAGGCAGGGACGACACCAGCCAAAGGATTAATGGTCTCAGGGGAAGCCAAGGTAAGCCTGCTGCTCCTGCTTGACATCTTTGTACTTGTAAGAGCACAGAAATTAGCCAGGCAATGCAGTGAGTAATGGCCAGGGTGCTTCCATCAGTCCCATTTAACAATGCATGCAAAGCCAACAGAGGAAAAATGCATGGAGAGGAGAAAAAAAAAAGAAGTAAATGTTCTCTCTTGGGCATGTGCGCAAAGTTGCATGGAGCAGTTTATTACATACAGACTAGTAGCTGTTAATGCTTCAGAAGTATCACGCTTAAGATCTGCCTGTTAAATTACATACATTAAACATCATCCATAGAGATCAGTGCTTTTTACTTGATTTGCCTCATGACTCTTAGTATAATTATGGCGGCACTTGTTGACAAAAACAGAAAATGCATTGCCAAAATAAACAAATTGCACATTCTGGGATGAAGATAAAGACTACATTAATCACGGCACCACTTTTAAACTTATGTAGCAATGCGAGACATCATCATCTACGAGGTGCACCATCGTGGAATAATGTTTGAACATCTGGATGCTTCTGAGCCTCCACAATAATGTACAATCATCTGCTGTAATGACTCACAGTGGAGAGAAAAAAAAAACATCAAAACATCCACAGAATCTTCTAAAACCGCTCCTGCAGCTCCATCCACTTTGTATCTGCACCGCATCTGACCCGAAGTCAACTTGACCTGAGCTACTGATGTTTGTCGAGGAAAAGTTACCTCAGAGCCAAAAGTACATCAGACTCAAAAACACTAAAAGAAGATTGTAAAACTATGGTTTCAACATACAGTATGATCCCGACACAGCAGGTTTTGCTATAGTTTTATTTTCTGTTTTTTGCTGTAGTATTTATCCTTTTCGGAAATTGTGATTTGTGTCTCATTTTCTTGTCTAAAAATGTAGATTTTTTTAAGCTACAGGACTGCTAATTGGCATGCAGCCAGGGATGGGAATTGATAAGATTTCTCCGATTCCGATTCCATTTTCGATTCTGCTTAACGGTTCGGTTCTTTATCGATTCTCTTATCGATTCTCATTTGCACAGCAGAGGACGTGCTAACGTTGCCGCTGCTGCTGAGATTCATTCCGGAGTGGATTGAAAACGCGACATTCATTCAAAGTTATTGCTGTGTGCGCAAATGTTATCCTTTTTGCAAGTATTGCAAGTTGCCCTGTTGTCATTATTTCACGTGAAATGGAACCAAACTTTCGAGCGTTTGTCCCGCTTGGGCGCCATGTTTCCTGCTGGATGCACTGGGGAATTTGCGCCCATTGGAATCGATAAGGGAATAATTTGCAAAATTGGCAAACGATTCCAAAGAATTGAAACACTGGGAACC
>OMNN01097710.1:10845-23952 GCA_900302755.1 Chromis chromis
CACACCTACATGTAGATAAAATCACTCGGTTTCATCTTGGACAAATCAACACCTTTCTTCACTCTTTTCAAAGTCATTTTTGCTCACACACCTGTCTGAGCAGACCGCAGCCACCAAGCAGCAGCTTACCGCAACCTGCAATGTGAGGCGTTTAGGGAACATCGGTAATTGTAGCGTCTATCGATAAGCAGATGTTCAGCAAGTGAGGTGTTTCGCCTGTGACAAGGTGGGAGGTGCGACCAAATAAGAAAGCTGGTCGCACCGGTGCTACTAGGGATGGGAATTGATAAGATTTCTACAATTCCGATTCCATTTTCGATTCTAACGGTTCAGTTCTTTATTGATTCTCTTATCGGTTCTCATTTGCACAGCAGAGGACGTGCTAACGTTGCCGCTGCTGCTGAGATTCATTCCGGACTGGATTGAAAACGCGACATTCATTCAAAGTTATCGCTGTGTGTGCAAATGTTATCCTTTTTGCAAGTATTGCAAGTTGCCCTGTTGTCATCTTTTCACGTGAAATGGAACCAAACTTTCGAGCGTTTGTGCCGCTTGGGCGCCATGTTTCCTGATGGATGCACTGGGGAATTTGCGCCCATTGGAATCGATAAGGGAATCATTTGCAAAATTGGCAAACGATTCCAAGGAATTGAAACACTGGGAACCGGTTCTCAACAAGAATTGCTTTTCGATTCCCATCCCTAGGTGCTACCATTGAAAAAGTTAGTCTGGAGCCCTGGACTGCCATCTGTAATGACAGCGACCAACCAAGGAGACATTGGAAAGACAACTTTGTCATTATGAGACTAAAGGAGGATAACTGATGTTGTTATTCTTAACAAATGACTGAGCTGCTTCTTGTTAGCTGTGTGGTTTTGTCAGTGCATACATTACTAAGTTAAGGACGATGAGTGTTGACTTAAAAAGGTAGAGGCATAGAAATTGTAAAGGGATTTAATGCTTTCATTATAAATGTAGTAACTCTGAGTGTTTACTGCAGCCCTGCACTAAAGAAGCCCACAAGGCTACTAGAATACGAAGAGTGGACTCACCAACAGCAAAATCCAGTGTTATGAGGGACGGAGCTTGATTTGACATTGACTGGTATGCAGAACATGCATTTACGATTTCTTGCATCTGTAGAAAGTGAGCAACAGACAGCACGTCTTCTACATTCTGTGGACTTAAACTCAGCTTGGCAGTGTACATAAACTCCAGGACCTGACCCAAACCTGCAACGATAATTACCAAGATGATCAAAATGAATGACTTGCATACGTAATGTGAAATTGTGCAGTTATATGTAGTCCACAGCCACCCACCTGCTGCATTGCTAATGTCCAGATGGACCACATCCTTCTGGTCCAGGAACAGGGTGCGGAAGTAGACGCTGCAGGCTGCCAGGACAGCTTTGTGAGCCTTGAAGTCCACCCCATCCACAACAAAGGTGCAGTCACACAGCAGGCCTTGCTTGCGCTGCTTGTTAAGCTGCTCCAGAACTTTCCCACTGTGCCATGGGAACTCCATTGTCCTGAAGGCTTGAGGATGGTGCAAGAGGCTGGCTGGCACAGGCTCTGTGGATAAAAAAACATCACATGTGGCACACTAGAAAGGGCTCAAACGGCTTGACTGTTAAATCTGTGCCTTTACATTAGCATTGTCTTAGCATTAAACAACTAGTCAGTGTTGTTCACCTCTGATATGATCACATCTCCTCCCAGAGCATAACAAGGCTTTCTAACTTCAATTCAAATGACTGACCGAAGCAATCAGTACAGTGCTGGAGATGTGAGAGTGGTATGTGAAACAAAATACAGGCTTTCAGTTTAAAAAAAGGAGCAGCAATGACTTCAGAAACTATATGCTAACTCTGTACATCACATAAACAAAATTAAATATTAAATCTGTAACCAGTCTTTTTTACAGGTGTCTGTTTATCTTGAGCATCTTACTGTTTGGTTTCTATGTACAATATACAACAGGATCACAGTATCTACATGTTATCAGTTTACAGTAATAGCATAGCTATTATTTAAATGAAATACTAACTGTTTAGATTTACTGTAGCTACTAAAACTACAGGCCACACAGTAGGAACAAAGGTTAGTACACACTTCATTACTGAGATTTAAATCTTTCATTTTTTCAGTACTTCGACTGACTGCCTTTACTTTTGATGACAGACTCAATACTCCTTAGCATGGAGGATCCTAAGTGTGTGGAGCGATGTCCTGCCATTTTGAAGTCTCACAATCAGATGTTTCTGTTCGTCTGGCAATCCTTTTCCATGTGGAGCCATGATGCAGACAGACACAGCTCACAAAGTTCTGGTGTTTACAGATCACTTTATAACAGTGAGCCTTCAATTAGGCTATTTGGAAATCACAGATGTACTCAATTTAGTTTCAGATATCACAGTTTTTTTTTTACTTTAGTGATCACAGCCTTGTCCACTTTTGTTGCATTTAGTTTCTGCTTTGTGGCCTGCATTTCCAAGTCAGGCATTCTAAGGTAAATGCTTTTGATTGTTCATAAGACTAAACATTATACTAGAAATAATGCAATTACTGAGAGGCAGATACCGTTATAGAGATAGAAAAGAGCAGAACTAAACATAACTAGCTCTATCGTAACAGGTCTCCCATTTTTCACTATTCTCACTTAAGACTGACATGTGGATTTACAGGCCTGTATCTGACTTTATATAAAACAACTAGGGAACTTCATTCTACAATTTATCCTTAATTTTAAGTAATGAACAGAATCAACGGTTTAGTAAAGTATGTACCAACTGTGTATAATTTATTCCATTACTAAGGATGCCTGCATGGGTTTTAGCAACACACAGTGGAGCCAGTCATCACATATTTGCTGACTTCTTTCTTTTTGTTAATCCAAACATCAAACAAGTACTTTTATTATCGTGTCTCTGGTTTGTCTGGACTCATGTTACGTATCCGGCTCGTGTTTCTTCAGAAAACCACCCATAATAACTGTGACACAGACAAGATTTAAAACTAAAAAGGCGTTTTAACAACGAACATTTCCTAATGTTACAGCCACAGACTGTCTGTGGTGTCAGCACGACGGACACAGACTCAGCGTTAGCTAGCTAAACCACGAGCTGCGACAATAACAAGAGTAACGGAAGGATTAAGCTTCAGCTTCTCTCCTGATGGTCCTGCAGATGTTCTGGTGACTGGAACTTTAGTTTCACTGCACGTTTTCACAGTTTGGTTTGACAGTGCAAGACATCGATTACAATTCCTCCATCCTTGTAGCTTTGTTATCAGGGATTAATTTAGCTTGCCTACATACGTGTGGCGAAGGGACAAGATGGCGGACCACCGCGTAGGGCCTGTCTACATCTCTTGTTGTTTTCACAGCTACCTCGCTGTTATCGCTCCAACGAAGCGCCATTTTACCAGAAACTAACTCCTGAATTACCTGTTTGTTGTCGCTTCTTTACTCCGGCTTCAAACTGCTGCACCAAGCGCTGTTAGGGAGTGTTTGACTGAGTTAGGAAAAACAAATCCAATCGAGTTTTTCGGTGATCGATCCTGCCCCTCTCACTCCATCCACCGCCATCTTCCTCTCTCTGATCGATTGATAGGGACCGGCCGGATGTATCACAGGAGCAGGCGCAGTGTGGACACGTGTCGGGTGCATGGTGACCACGCGGTGGCGCAATAGGCCAGAGTTTCGTGATATACCTGCACGTTATTGGCAATATTGCAGTTGTTCTTTACAGTCTACAGTACATCCATGTTGGTAACACTCACCACAACCATCATCAGCAACTCATACTATGTGGCTTCCTATTAAATAGATTGATATGAATAGAACAAAAATATAAACGCAGCATACAAATTGTCTTCCTTTCTGACATGGAGAAAAAGTTAAACATTTTAGAAGAGGGTTACATTCTGCCTGTTGTGCACAAAAAGCTCTTGAGCTGTTAAACTGATGACACATTCTTGACCACTGAGTTAATCCACAGCCTGGTCAGGTGTGGCTCTACAGGAAGAGGATCAGACAGTGTTACCAGAACAAAGATGGTTCCTCAACTGGTGGCTATAAAAGGCCACTTTAAAATTCAGCTTTATTGAAATGACATAATGCCACAGATGATAAAAGAAAGATGAGAATAGGACTTGGATATGAATATCATTTCAGACAGCTCTGGATGTACGTGTCCGACAACACGTTCAGGTCCTCCAAAATGTCCACCAACGTCACTACACCCTTCAGGACAACATTCCACATACAACCTCTTTAACTCTATGTGTCGCAGATGTGTGACTCCTTGGTGTCTTGTGATTTCTGGTCTATGAACCATCTGTCCATCTACCTCATCATGACTATAGTGTGTACGTGATTGTTTCATGATGTCTATTTGATTCATTCAGTTGTGTTGGAACAACTACTACTGCATTTTCTCAATGTCATGGATAGAATTAAATAACATATTGCATTTATATTTTCATACAGTATGGCTCATTGATAAATCCATCATAATGTATATTTCTAGTCTGATTTAAAGAATAATCCTGAATGAATTATAGTAATAATAATCATCTTTATTATAGTGCACTGACACTGAGTGTGGTTAAACAAGTGTGAATTATATGAGGTCCTTTTAAAAATAATGAGATCACACTTACAAAGCTCTCTTCAAGGGAACATGATGTGAAAAAGTATTCATCTCAAACATACTGGCCGTACATTATGAATAGTGCAGCAGTGTGTTTTTAATGCAACGACGGCACCATGGTTCAAACCCAGAGGAGTGATTTATAGCGAAATAAAAAAGACTTGTAAATTATTGAGATTGAATAGCTCCTTTCAAACTCTTTTCTCGTGAAAGCAGAACAGGATGCTCCACAAATACTTCCATGTACAAAAGACTGAATAGAAGCACCTTGTATCTATCAGCGACTCTGTTTGGTGTTGGTTTTAGTTTGCCTTGTGGTTCTCATGGTTTACTCACCTTTAACAGGATTCTTTTATGTGGATGTATGATGAAGAAAGCAGTGGTGTTAGGCCACTTTCTATTACATAAAACAAAGCCAGTGAGGGTCATAGGATTTGGCAAGAATCCCTCTAATGCATCCTTCACCTCCTTCAGAAAGATTTGAATAATCCAAACTTAAGGTCTAAACTGTGTAAATATAAAGGCAAATACTAGTATATACAATAACAGTAAAAAACAAACAAAAAAAACTAATTTTTACTGTCAATTCCCCCCTATTTTTTTTCTACACGAGAATATATAGTATATAATATTTCTCATCCTTCTATTAATATTTCTGTTTCTCTTACCCTAAACTCCAGCCATATTAAGTACAAATGTTTCCATCAAAGTCCTTAAAAATGGTCTCACATATCAGGAGGTTTATTGTCAAAGCAGAGTCCTTTTATTCACACAAATAATAATATACAATAAGTTATTATTATGGAGGGATGAACTTTGTTTTAAAGTGAGCGTTACGTTTTGAAACTGTGTTAGAGAACAGAGGTTAAAATAGTGAGCTAGTCTGTTAATTGCTGTGTGTCTGTGCTGTCTCATTATGCTATGTGCAAGTATGACCTGTGGATTCTGTGTAGGCTGAACTCACTCAGAATATAAATGAGCAGGAACAGGCCTTGTTGTGGTCATGAAGGTAGGTGTGGGATGTTTTATAGAGCGCAGTCTCTGACCGTTTGTAGCAGAATGGTGAAAGTGACGACAGGAAATAGAAGAAGTAGCACGAAACACACAAGAAGTTAGGGCTTTGTGGTGAGAGAGCCGGCCCCTCTCTAGATTTTGATCTCAGTGCGGAAGGTCTGTACAAGCTCGTGTTTGGCCGGGTGTCGCCTCGCTCGGACTGTCAGGGTTCCGTCAGCCCCCAGTGATGACGTCACTGAGGTGGGGTCCACGTCCTCAGGTAGTTGGCACTTGTGGGTGAAAGTGTTCATCACTGATCCGTCCTGGGCCAGCTGCAAAACAGATGCATGTGTATTGTGATTGAAAATTGATGGCATGTTTGAGGCTTCTTTTGCTCACATTTAAAGGCCGCAGAACTTTTAAAATAAGATTTATTCTCAGGGTTCCACTGTGGAAAGATTTAACACCTCACATGTTATCATTCCAAATACAAAGGAAGGCTGCCCACCTTTTCTGCACGAACTTCTATCTGGTTGTTGGATGTGGTGACGATGACATCTTCAGGGGAGAAGTCTCGAACATCAACCGTGAACTGGTACGAATCGTCAAGAGTTTTGATATTTCCAGCACCACCTGAAACCACCGCAAGACGACAATGGATGTTAGACCACAGGAGAAACACAGTTAAGTATATTTACGTACCTCTTGATTAAGAGGTTTCACTGAATTTTCACTTCCACTACTTGCTATGAGCATTAACTCACGTCTTTCTGAGCTGGTCATAATTACAGCACCATGCAGATGGTGTTTCATTAGGGGTTGGATAGAGCATCTTGCTCACACGCAGTCATTTATTTGGAGTTCTGTTGTTTCTATGAAAATACACTGTTATATCATGTTATTCGTAGCATGTAGGCTTTTCCTACAGTGACAAGTGACAATTTCCAGTGACAACAGACAGTGTGAATATGACCTCTATTGTTAGCAGTGGAGTCAATACCACCACAACAAAATGATTTACAGTTGAACATCTTTCTTTCATTGTGTTTATAGATTGACTGCATATTTAATCTAATCCTACAAATGGTTAGCTTCTAATCAAATAAATGAATAAAAAGACTTGTAAACTCTGTTTCAATAAAGTCTACTGAAAAAAAGATTACTATTTTCTACCTTTGACAGAGCAGCTTTGTAGAGACAAAAGAGACTAAATACATGGCACACTGTTGACCACTGTGTTAGTATTTATTTGGGAATCTGTGTAACTAAACTGCTATTAATGTAGTTTTCTTTGTTGTGAAACAAAATCCAAACCTTTAGACTGGGGTTAGACTGGGGCCATAGATGAGAGTCAGCTCTGCAGTCAATCTGCATTTAGCACTATGGAGTTGCTGTAAAGTCTTGTTATATCTATGATATGAATTCAGCATTTTCAGGAATTCAGAATTCAGGAAAACTAACAGAAATTTAATTTATTAATTTCATTTTCTAATGTTTGTAATTTTCCTGTATGGATACAGCTTATGGCTGTGTGTATTTTAAAGCTGCATAAAGTTTTTGGCCAATGGTGGCAGTTCAACTAATTTGTAAGTGATATTTAGCATACAGTATTATCACCTTATTAAGATGTTGATGTCTACCAGTCCAGCAGACATGCAGAAACATAACATTAATTAGGAGTCCTTCCTGTCTACCTGATGAATATAGTCCAATATTCACTGTCCTTTTAGTTCTGTTTTGGCCTCCACCAACTCCTGAGAAAACATCTGTCTGATGCAGCTGGAAACAAGGCTGCTGAGAGCAGAAAACACAGAACCTAAAAGAGGCAACTGCAGACTTATAGGTTGGTGGGGCTGTCATTGTTAGCAGAGTAAAAATTTCACATTACACTTTCATTAGATCCATTATTAATATAAAATACAATCTGGTACAGTTTTGTTTTTATATAAAAACAGGTTTAGAGCAGCAGCAAACACAAACAGGACAGGCCCACTGCAGGGAAAAGTAGTCCGATCTATTGTCTGTCCAGACTGACTGTCCCCACTGATACATGACCTCACACACATGCCACAGGACTGGAAATGAGTGTGTGTGAGGGTGATATTAGCTCTGACTTCACACTTACAAGTTAGTTCAATTATGTGACATCATTCCAACTGTGTGTATGTGTGTGTGTGTGTGTGTGTGTGTCTGTGTGTGTGTACACTGGTCACTGGGCAACCATCTGGTCATTCCTTATGCAGGCGTCATCCCAGATACTCGGTGTGTGAAGTCATTGCTGGCAGTCAGTCCAGCATTCCTGGTCTTTTGTATATGTATATATGTGCGTCTTTCTTTCCCTTTAGCAGCACCCACCCTGAAGCTTCTGTTCTGCACCTCTGGGATACCAATCACAGCTCCAAAACAATTCTGCTATGCCTCTGACGCAGGGAACACATGGACTGGGAGTCCATTTGAAGATCAGATGTCACACATTCACATGTCTGTGTGCACCAGCAGTGAACTGATACAGAGCAGTTCACACCAACTAGACACATTATGAAAGATAACCCGAACCCTTACACTACATTTTACATATAAATACTTTAAAAACCTACAACAGAAAGCTACTTCCATGGAAATACATGGCTATTGTGTATATCTGCTCTCTGTTCATCAACAGCACCATGGATACAGTCTTGCTCACAAAAACATTTATCCACACACACACCAGAGTCTTTTTGCCTTTTAGTCCTGCCTGTTGTCTTCTTCCTCTGAAATGTCACCTCTGACATATTTCATAAGCACCTTATGGGGAAATACACCACACTGTACACAAGTCGCATCAAAGCAGAGACATAAATCTGCTTTACAGTCTACGTGGTCTCTTCCACCTACTTTTGCAGTCTTTCATACCCTTGTTGTATACAAAATGAGTTCCAGAGATGTTAATTTGCTTCCAACTTACTGGAAAAACCCAAGGTGTCACTCCCAGGCCTCATGAAGGAACCAAAGTCCTCAGTGAACAGTCCTCGGCTCTTCTCCATGTATGGGTTACTAGAGGATGAAGTTGAGGATGAAGTCTGGTGGAAACTACGCTCCGATCGATAGGCAGAGGAGTTGGTCACACTCATGGATGGCTGTGAGCGCTGGATAAGGCAGAGGAGGAGAGTAAAGAAAGAGAAAGAGGCGGAGGGAGTAATTCTTCTTGTGGCTGCTGTGGGAGTCTTCCAGAGGCTTAAATCTTTAGAAATAAAGCACACAGCTCTTCTCTCTTCCCTTGTTTGCTTTCTTTCTCTTCTATTTTTTTCTTGTTTGTGTGGTAAGATCACTTATTTCCCCAGTCTCCTGCAGCCACTGAACACGGCCCTTATATACTGACCAGTCCCATGCATGGCTGGGAGGTGGCACGTGTGTCACAGCTCATTGGGAAAGAGTAATAGTGTTCTATATTTATCGTGACACACACACAGAGTGATGGAGAGAAGGGTCTGTGGTTGGAAAAGTTCTGGGCATCGAAGAGCCTGAAGTTAAGGGAGGGAGAGAGAGTGGGATTTGATAGAGAGAGGTAGAGAGAGAGCAGTGGGTGAGGGGGACAACAGTTGCCATTCCAGACACACCATCCCTGAAATAGCTTCCTTATCCTCTCTTTAATTCCTGCTCCACTCCATCACTCCATCTGTCTTTTTCCTGCTTTCTTAATATTCAGTGCCATGTCTTGACCTGAAATTGGATCCGCACATGGTTCTGCCATTAAATGACATCGAATCCAGTGTTTTCACAGCAGGGTTTCATCTCATTAGAGAGATTTTAATGTTTTTTCAGGCCTCTGTTTTCCCACTTCTAGTTATCTGTTCATTAATTTTATTTATTACATGTTAAACACACAACAGCCAAATGATCTGCTGGAAAATGTGGTTTTCATTCTGCTGTGCTGGATAAAGAGTGAAAAGTAAAGCAAAAAAGTGACAAAGGAGCCTTACCTCTTATCTCAGAGGATAAGTAAAGAGCAAAACAAAGATGGAAAGAATGTGCTTGAAAACAAAGCCATCAGCAGGGGCAGGGGACTTAGTAGTGACATTGCTTTGTGGCTATTAATATCTAAATGGAGAGTGCAGCTAATCATGATTAGAAGACGCTCACGGCTCGTCTCTGTAGTTAGTGCTGCTGACAGCTAATCCATTAAAATCCATTTATGGGCTCTCTGACGTCGCGTATTTGACTTCTGCTTTGTCATTTCAGTTAGCAGCAGGCTGCCTGTAATTTACGGGTGTCAAGTGTAAAGCCAATAGTGCAGTAAACAGTACTGGAGACTGAAGTCCTTGACATCCAATATCTGCCAGCAGAATCATCCTGAAAGTGAAATTCAAGGCAGTCGAGACGGTCACCTTTAATTTTGAAGTTTGAAAGGTTACCTAGCATTACAAATGATACCACAGTGTGTTATTTGTTTCCAGTCTTATCAGTATGGAGCTCAGACCCCGGACCGAAGGGCTAAATGCAGCCCAGCAATTCACCACCTCCCTACCAGGGAACACACAGAGCCTCCTCCCCTCCCTGGTAACAGCAGTAATGTTGTTGGGTCATAGTGGCCTGAGTGTTTTTTCACCTCTAAAGGAGCTGCCACGAGACCACAGCTGCTGTTCATCAGCAAAACATGTACTTTACATGAAATGTCAGTGACGTGGGTAGCAGTTGTTTTTCATCCCTTGGAAATATCTCTTCCGCTGTCCATATCATTTTTATCATTTCTCCCCTTTCTCCAGCCTTTCCATTATTCATGTGACATGCTGTTTCCCTTCTTCAGGAATGTAAAAACATATTCAAATACATTAATCTGCCTGTAACTCCTAAACATTTACCATGACAAGGGAGCAGATCTGTTGAGATCTGTAAAAATCCTCCAGCCTCTTACCGTGTTTAAATTCTAAAGCTGAGGAGATCTGAGAAGAGAATGGAAGAGGGATGTGTGCATGGAAGCTCCACTGGGGAGGAATTAGATGAGCACTGCTGGTGAGACAACAAGAGTTGGACAAAGATGAGAGGGTGCCAGATGGAGGAGGATTGGAGAAGGACAAGGCAAGATGAATAAAAAGGAGTAAAGGCTGGGAGGGGGTGGGAATAGAGATAGAACAGCGTAGTAAGAGTCTGAAATGATGAAGTTTATAGGTTACAGTCTGGAATATGAAACAAGGTGGATCACCAGTTCAATGCATCTTAACAAAAAGATCCAACCAACATAATACATCTACTAAATGATTGGTGACTTGCTATAAATATTCATGTCTAACAAACATGTCATGATGTTTGAATGTTTTCCTTTTTTTTCTTAAAGAATAGAACAAACAGAAGGAAACTTGTGACCAGAAAGTTGCCAGTGCAGAATATCAGCTTCAAAGAACCTGATGTGTTGGAAAGCTCAAAAGACCATAGCACCTGCATGACTTCAGCCAAATGGATGTAACCGTGCCATGTGAGGTCAGAACCGTGGACAATGTTTATTCTGGGATTAAGCTGAAGGAGCCAAATTTATATTTTTTTAAATGTGAGAGAAACATGAGCATCACTCCTTTAAATAAATAAGACAAAATATTGCGAAGAATTATTCCTAGGAGCAGAAATGATAAGAACAACAAGGATGACAAAATGAAAACAGAGTGGGAGTGAGAGAGTGAGTCTGATCCAGTGGTCAGTAATCCATGTTGTTTCACCACTGACATTGGGTCACCTCTATATGTGTGTGTTTGTGTGTGCATTCCTTTTGGTCCACACAGAGAACACACACACACACACACACACACACACACACACACACACACACACACACACGCGCGCGCGCGTTTGTGTTGCTATGTTTGTGTGGAAAGTTATCGGCATAATGCATTTCCTGGCCCCTTACCCGATGTGAACCTAAGTCTAACCAAACCACTCTTCACCCTCAAACAGCTTTGAAGGGGTTTGACAAAGTGAGGACCAGCAAAATGATCTTCACTTTCCCAACATGTCCTCCTTCAATGATCTAAAACTCCCACTGGACCTCACAAACATAGTTGGTACACACACACACAGATCTCCTGCTGGGGTTGTGTCTGCTTCAGCTGCTGGCTGTTACATAATGTTAAATCCCACCCTGATAGACGGTGGCTGAGCTGGAAGGTCACCTCTGGGTGGCTAACTTGTTTTCATATAGACGGTCAGCTTTTCATGCTAATGTTGCCAAGCAGCTACTGATTAATAGCTCAATTCACCGGCTTCACTGACCTTCATAAACCCTCCTCTGTAAACAGCTACACAAACCTATTTTTAAACATTTGCACATTAGATTTCATTTAAATGTATATGATATTCAAATGGTATTAAAATATGTTATTAAAAACAAACATTGTTAAAACTATGATTAAATATTTAATTTAACTGAAAGAAAAAAAAAGAAAACTAGTACATTTAACAGATTGTGCTGAAGTCTTTTGTGTTTCTTTTTGTAAAAATAATATAACTTGTAAATTCAACTGCAGATAAATCAAGCAAAATAAAAACTGATCACTGACTCCCTTCAGTCAACTTTTTAAACTAAGACAATACTAATTTGGTCTGTTCAGTGAACCACTGGGAGCAAAAATGCAAATCAATAAGTTTAACTTTAAAGCTGCTGACCGTCTGGCTGTTGTTTGGTACGAGCATGTAGCATGTAGCATATAATAGGTTCATCAGAGCTGCACTGGAAACAGCTGCAGTTGTCAGTTTGTGGTAAAAACAAACAAACAAACAAAAAACAATGAGCTAAAGATGACCAAAGGCTCTGTAGTGCAAAGAACTGCAGTCGGGTGATAATCCTCCATTTCAAATTACAGTCACTCAGTTCGTAATTTAAAAAGTATTTATAAGTGCATGACGGGCATGAAATTACATACTTGCAATGATAAGTAATAATTACAATAATTATACTATAAATCAATGAAACATTTGCAGTTCCTCTTACCACTGCTGATGTACATATTACAAGAGTAAATGTACAAACTAAGCATAGAATACACAGCAGTGTGTTAGAGCTACATGCTGTGCTACAAGCTCTTGGGTTTGGCTGATCTGTCACTCCAGTTGTTCCAAACGGCAAGTCAACACTGTCATATTATAAGTTATGTTTGTGGTTCTCAACTGGTGGGTCGGGACCCAAAAGTGGGTCGCGAAGCCACCAGTTTTTACAGGGTTGCAGAAGCATGCCCTCCCTCCTCAAAAAAAAAGTAGTGGTATAAAGTCTTTTATTTTAAAGGACGTGTTTCTTATGACACAGTTTGCTTTCAATAGCAGGATATTTAGTGGTGGTGACACCAGTAGTTGTCCACTATTAACCTCTAGATGTGGCTCTGCCAGCTTAGTGGAGACATTTATGCTAAAACGTACCAAAAATAAACCAAAATGTGCTCAGAATCTGTCAGAATGAGACAGAATATGACCAGAACTTGACAAAAGTGTCCAAATAT
>OMNN01097711.1:2092-14368 GCA_900302755.1 Chromis chromis
TACCATTTTGTAGCACTTTGAGATTTGTTGTTCAAATGTAAAGTGCATTATAAATAAAATTTATTATTATTTATTATTAAGTTAAGTGTTTATTAGTGAACCTTTCGGGGTGTTTGTAGACATTATTTTAATTTCAGGAAAAGCCAGGCCTGCTTCTAGTCATTATACTAACCTTAACTAAACACATCTGAGTCCAACTTGAAGCACAAAGTGAGACTGATGCACTCGTACTGCAATCAGAAATGTAATATGCAATGGCTAAGATGGTAGAGCATATACTGTAGTTGAACTGTACTTATCTCTCTTTCTCCTAGGTTCACTGCTGATGTACGCTCCGTCCTCAGTCGAAACCTCCACCAGCACCGGCTCTGGTGATTGGCTGAATTGAGAGGAACGGGGCTTGTTGACCAGCCTTTTCCTCTCTGCCAGCTTCCATCCTGCCCTCCATTCCCACCCAGACGGCCCACCAGCCCTCTCTGAGCCTCTCAGACATGTCCTGAGGAGATGAGGGTTGGGGTGACCACCTAAACACGGGATGAACAGTACGGGATCACCAGAACCCAGAAAGTACTGGGGAGGGAGAGGGAGCCAGCTTGTTTTTTTTTTGTTTTTTTTTGTTTTTTTTTTCCTTCTTGATTCTTTATTTGTATTTTTTTCGAAAACAAAATGGAGCCTCTCTGCCTTATCGCTCCTGATACTGACTGTGTGTGTATGGAGGTGAGCTTGTGTACATGAGTCGGAGTATGCTCGCTGAGTTCATTTGTCCTTTTTAAACTTTTTTGGAAGATTGGATTTGGGAGGAAAGAGGAGGATCAGCAAAGCAACAAAGACAAATTCTACATTATTTCTTCTTCTCCATTGTCACCAGACATTGCACTTCAGCGGACAACTTTAGTATTTTACTGTCTTAACCTCTCGGAGCAACTCAATAGGGGGAAACTAGAAAAATCCCCCCTTTTTAGATCAACTTCATACCCAAGCGGTGATTCATTGATTCCTGAGGTACGTTTTCTTTGTCCCAGCAAGAATGGATCAATATAAATGATGTAATTGATGGACCTTTGCTTGCCACTTAACATCTACAGGCATTTTTTCTGGACAGATCTTTTTTTTTTTTTTTCCAGCCAGAATCATCACTCTTTCCCAAAAACCCTTCATGGGACTCAGTGATAAAGACTTGACTTCAAAGTTTTGAGAAAAAAAAGAATGGCTTGTAACAACATGTGGATTGCCGTGCCGCCTTTCCATATCTGATTGTTTCTCTGTTACCATAATATAAGATAATATGACTTCTGCATACCATGGCATTTTTGCTTTCCCTTTGCCATTTGATGCCATCCTGATTTCATCTAATAGGAATTGCACTTAATTTTCCCCCCTTTCTGTTTTTTTTTGTTGCAGTTAGTTTTGTAATTGATTCAAATTTGCAGCATTCCCCCTTTTTGTTTTTTACCCACTCCCCTTACTGTATGGGTTCAACTATTAGACCCTTCATCTTAAAAATGCCTTCTGAACAATGTCAGTCTTGTCAAGGCTCACAGCGGCTTCTTATTGGCTCTGTCTCCAGGTCTGTGTTACTAATAAAACACTTGTCAGTATCGACCAGTTACTATTCAGCTTGTTTTCTTTTAATGCAAATAATTCTTTTTCCGTTTGAGCCATAACCTGTCAACTGACTAACCTCACGAGGGTGATGAACTGGAACCGGGGATGCATTCTAAATCACATACTTATTCCTTTTACCTTAAGTACTACAGCTGCACTCACAAAGTACTGTTTCATGCAGTATGCATGCAACTGGGAACTGATACTTTGTCATAATATTACACCCTCAACCTGGGCAGTGAAAAATCTGTCTGTGTACTCTTGGCAGCTCAAGTTTGTTTATACTCCCTAGAGACACTGTGACGTATGTGACGTGACTGCAAAGAGGATTGTGGGTCAAAGTAACCAGAAGAACATGCAGCCTTACATACCCTCGTAGTTTCAGTCGTAGCATCTGGACTTGGTTGAGTTTGTTGAAGACGCTTCACCTCATCCAAGAGGCTTCATCAGTTCTAAACTGACTGGTTGGGAGTTCCAGATTTTTATACTCTTCAGGATCCATTAACATTATTGAAACTTTTGTCTGCTGGGTGTGTGTAGCCCCTTGCCTCATTATGCGAGTTATGTCCTTCCCTCTCACAATGGGGTTCATTAGGTCCCTATGTGGCCAGGTGTGAATGGAGCTAATGCTAGTCGATGTGTCCTTCCCTTTCACAGTGGGGTTCATTAGGTCCCTATGTTGCCAGCTGTGAATGGAGCTAATGCTAGTCAATGTGTCCTTCCCTTTCACAATGGGGCTCATTAGGTCCCTATGTTGCCAGGTGAGAATGGAGCTAATGTAAGTCGATGTGTCCTTCCCTTTCACAGTGGGGTTCATTAGGTCCCTATGTTGCCAGCTGTGAATGGAGCTAATGCTAGTCAATATGTCCTTCCCTTTCACAATGGGGTTCATTAGGTCCCTATGTTGCCAGGTGAGAATAGAGCTAATGCAAGTCGATGTGTCCTTCCCTTTCACAGTGGGGTTCATTAGGGCCCTTTGTGGCCAGGTGAGACTAGGTTTTTAGCCTTACATACTGCAAAATCCAACCAGATGTAGGACAACCTGGTATTTCTCACAGTATGCATTGGGACATACTAAATCTTGCTCTCACATACTAGATAGTATGGTAGTATGGATATTGGAACCCACCCCTATTTTTAGAGTGGCACATTTTGACTAATCGTCTGCTGCCACCATGTGGGGTAACGGGGAAACTGCACTGGTTTTCTTTCTTTGCTCTACAAAACTGATTTTGGTCAGGGCTTTTCCAAACAAGAACACCATTTTGCATCAGAGCCACAGATGAAAGGTTTTTGTGACACCCTCTTTGTTGACATTTTCTAAACATTAAAGCAAGCAACAGGTGTTCTTGTTCAGAGTTGTAGGATCACTGTAGCTGTCAGTGTTTTTATTATATATGTAGAAAAGTCATTTTAAGGAAAGCTGTACAAATTTGATGATTCTGTTTTTTAAAATGTATTTCTAGTTAACAAAACCACCTCACATCAAGTTCTCTTTATTAGAAGGGTAAAGATTCCAATCATATCACTCAGTCTTCATCAACAGATAGGTGTTTCCAAGTTGCCAGGGAATTATTGATTGGTAAATGTTTTTATTTTTACCAGTTTCTAAGCATGTTTAGCAGAGATAAAATGATTAGTTTACAAAATGTTCATGGTTTTCTTACTGTAAAATCTTTTCTACTTGAAATGTAATGGTCCTTACAGGTAAGTTTGTGCTCAGTAATAATGACTGCATATGATCTTAGTCACAGCTGTGCATGTGATTTTGTGCTGAAACAGTTTTTCAACAATTAAATGTTCCACATTAGATCCTGATTTAATGAATTCTAGTGCATGATGCGCCGACTGTAGCAAGTCGGGAGTAAACGGGTATTTACAATATTAGCTACTGTTTCCGAAAATCTGGTTTAAAAGTAAAACTAAAAAATGACGCTGCTGTTCTCTATCACCATGTCTTCCTTCTAGCCTGTGTTGTCTTTGTCAATAGTGCGTGGGGGGAAATGACTTATAGGGAAGACTGCTTCCTTTCCCCTCCGCTCTCTCTCTTCTTGCACCTTGCAGTCTGCCATTATGGCAAAATGTGGTACTAGAGACACCTACTGTAGCGGGAACTACCACAAATGTGGTTTTAAGTACTTTGCCAGGTGTTTATTTGTATGTCTGGATGCATGTGAACGGATTTTGTCCACATGAGCAACAGTCTAATACACACTCTGCAAACTTAAGATCAAGAGGCCAGACAAGTTCAAAGATGGGTGTGACCTGAGTGCTCATGAGTCAGAACCTTAACATGTTGACGAGCATTGCGGTTAGTGTGATCCCATGATGAGATGGCCTCTAGTCTTAGATAACATCAGTATTTTATGGTAGGAGTTACTTTTAGATTTGTCACTGATAATGACTTTTTTGCAGGAGAAATGTTTTTGGAACAAGGATGAATGATTCTGTCTAAAGAGGACATGGTGTCAATCCAAATCTGGTGTCTGTCATCTTATAATTAGAGGTGTACAATATACTGGTCTTGACTTCAATATCATGTTAATACTAGACATGATAATGTAAACAATTCAGTGCCAGTAAGTATCTGGGGGCAGTGGTTTCCTAGTGGTTTGTGAAGCCAACTTGTAACCGGTGGGTCGCCGGCTCGAGTCCCCGGACTGGCAAGAGGTTGAAGTAGGAAAGTGAGAGCGACCGCTTGTCCCAGTCATCACCACTGTGGGCCCCTGAGCAAGACCCTTAACCCCTGACTGCTCCCTGGGCGCTGCACCGCGGCAGCCCACTGCTCCTAGTATGTATAGTTAAGGTTAACTTTGAATAGGATGGGTCAATGCAGAGAAGGAAGGAACCTAAGGGGATCAATAAAAGTTAGATTATTATTATTATTATTATTATCTGGTTGACAGTCCAACATGGGAACAATATACAGTACAGTTATGGTTACAGACACGCTCTCTACCTTCCTACACTTGTATTTTGAGTTTAATTAATTTGCCAAGAGATATAACACACAATGAACACGATAAATCAATAAATGTGATGACATTATCATCGTTAATTCTTTCAGCACTGCTTAATATGCTTACCTTGAACTCTAGAAAGAGAAAAAAAAAATCTCAACTGACTCAGCACATTACATCCAACAGCAAGGCAGTGAAAGACCAGTACGATCCCTATAAGGTGGCTGATATGACAGAGGTACATATTTACCATAATAATGTTAATTCTAGTAATGTCAATAAACAATATTACCTAACATGATCAGTTACCATTCTGGTTTAAAAGAAAAAGGCTCTTTCACTCAGAACTGCCAGTTTCGTCAAAGGGAACAGTGTAAACACAGAGGGGATTTTTTAGGATCTGTCTTATCACCTTACATAAACTAAATCATCAGAAGACTACAAGGCACAGGGATGTCACATGAACAGACTGAGTCATAGAGCTGCAGGTCACTTGCACAATAGAAACTTTTCCATGAGTGTTTCAGGAAATGGATATATGGAATGCAACCTGGCACTCAAATAAAGGTTTCTTGAATTTGCTTTCACTTTCATGTTTGTTTTTTCTGCTCCCTGAATAGACAAGAGCTCTAGATTTAAGGATTAAATAAGTCAAGTCATTTAAGTAGCATAAAGACTGACACAATAATGGGCTCCTTTTGATAAATAAAATGTTCTTATTGGTGAAAGTGGAAGTCCAATGAAATCAATGGGCCAACGCCTGCCCCTTTAGATGTCAGCAGTAGTACACTGTTAGGTTTAAGGGGTCACAAACTCTTACGTGGGTTGTTGGGAAATGATGTCAATGACCAGTTGTTATTTGTTTGATGTGGCAATTAAAACGCTTCAAGCCAAATTAGCCATTATTCTGTTAGGAATAAAGAGTGAATACATAGTAAGGCCACTCCAACATTCTGTTCGGCTCTACTGAATGTCGTTGGCCCTTTTTAAATCATCTTAGAATAATGAAAATCTAAATAACAGTTGAATGTTGCATGTTTTCGTCTTTCTTCCTCTTGGCCTCGAGCTGCAGGGCCTCGGTCATATGACAAGGACAGATGCCGCCTCACCGCTCTGCCCCGCGTCTCTATGCGCAGCGGTTGATAAAAATAAAATAGTCCGCCTAAAAAAATTGCATCATAGATTTTAAACCTTTTCAAAAATTATTTATTACAAACCAAAAAAATCTGCCTAAACAAGCACTGATTATCACCATACGACAGACACGAATGTGGTCCGAAACGAGGCGAGGTACACCCTACGAAGTGGACTCTCCGCTACGTCATGTTGTTATTGTATCCCTCCGCTGCAGTCGCACTAGGAAAACAGCTGTGGCGAGCTAAAGCTAGTTAGCATCGTTTGTGTTTGGGTGTCAGCGATTTGAGACGTTCCTTGAGCAGGCTACTATTGTACGACCCCGGAGTGACCGACTTGTTGTCTGTCATCTCTCTTAACGATGAAGTTTCAATACAAAGAGGAGCACCCTTTTGAGAAAAGGCGGTCCGAAGGCGAGAAAATAAGGAAGAAGTATCCGGACAGGGTACCAGTAAGTAGCTAACTTTAGCTTGGTAACGCGAGCTGTGTTGTTAGCAGTTTGTTTAACGGGTGGCTGAATCCTGACTCTAAGCTCGAGCCATTGTTATGCTTGTGTGTTTTGTGACACCTAATGTACGCACTTAATTAATACGTGTAATTACACGGTTACGGTATAGCTACTTATTGTCTGTATTTCTCTCCATAGTTGATCGCCACGTTAGTAAACAGCACACCATGTAGCTAACAACGCTAGAGGTTAACCACTGTGAATTTCGGCCTCAGCGAACAGGCCAGCTAATGCTAGCTTCCTGTAATCTTCCGTGTGTGTCTTTATTTCGAATAAAATAATACTAGATCACAACAATAATGGCGGCGAAGTAACAAAAACGCCTCGGTGCTTATAATTGCTGAGATGGCCATTAGAGTGAATCATATAAAGGCCTAAGTGTGTACAGGCTGGTTGTGGGTTGGGTGTAGTTTTAGGCTCTATGTTGAAACGCTAACAGTAGCACCTTAAAATAGTCGGTGTCAACACATAGGGCACTTGTTTACGTCGCTCTGGCTCTGGGAGATAGATTGTACAGTCCTCGGCCGTTAACCTGACTTGACTTGTCTGGGTCAAAATAGTGCGACGAGCTTCACTTAATTTCTCAGTGACAAATAGTTTCAGTGCCTTTCATTTTACAGATGTTATCAGTCATAGCACACTGCGCACTTTATATGTAGGTGCAACAAACGACTTACTATAAAAAAAAAATTACGATTACCTATCGACACTAAGCTCTTCTAAGGGTATTACTGTTTGCTGTGTAGGCAGGTACTATTTTACAAGCCTTATTTTTAGACTAAAGAGAAGAAAGTAGTTTAATTTTTGGCTCCCTCCACTCCCCTACTAAACCCCAGGTCTGAATCAGTAACATGCAAATATAGTGGTTTTTTTCTGACTGTAAAATACTTTCAAAATATATTCTTCAGATTCTCTTTAATCTAGGGGAAATATATGTCAGACCTTGCTTGACTGACAGTGTGGTACGTCTCAGATCCCTTTTCTGAGAAAGGTGAAACATACAATCCAAGTACTTCTCGTTTGTGCGTTTCTTCACTGAGGTCTTTTCTTCTTCTTCTTTTTTCAGGTAATTGTGGAGAAAGCCCCCAAAGCCAGAATAGGAGATCTGGACAAGAAGAAATACCTTGTCCCCTCCGACCTGACAGGTCAGCATCGCGTTATGTGAAAAGTCGCTAACATTGAAGCAACATTTGTATGTTACATCTACATTTTTTTACAATTATGTGTGCTCTCTTTTATTAGTGGGCCAGTTTTACTTCCTCATCCGGAAAAGAATCCACTTGCGAGCTGAGGATGCTCTCTTCTTCTTTGTAAACAACGTCATTCCACCCACCTCAGCTACCATGGGACTGTTGTACCAGGCAAGAGTCTTACTCAGTTACTACGTCACTGACCTGCTCTCTCACGATGTTTTGACACGTGTTAGTTTCTCTTACCTATCATTTTCTCTTCCTGTGTTTCTCAGGAGCATCATGAAGAGGACTTTTTCCTCTACATTGCCTACAGTGATGAGAGTGTGTACGGGAACAGCCAAAGGGAAATCTGATCCCACTACCATCCCCCTTCAACCACTACCCACCTTTATGAGACCTCCACCATCCATTCATTTAAATATTAAATCCAGCTCAGCAGCCTAGCTTTCCCAGAGTAAATATGTCAAATGCACTTTCACAACCCATACATTACTCTTCTACCATCCATTTATTGTCTTTATTATTCTGCAAGTCTGAATTGTATTTGCCTCCACTTTTATTCTCAATAGCAACTTTGCTAAGTGGTCTCGTGGCCAGTTATTTTTCTAGTATCATTAATTGATCATATTTTACAGAAACAAAAATGCTGAGAAATGAAGTAAGAGCTACTCCGTAATCTTAGCTACTCCAGGGTTAAGGGAAGAAATGAATAACGTGTGAGTTTGAATCAGCTCCTATTGACAATGAACATTATTATTGGTTGTCTAGTTTTGTTAACTTGAAAAAAAAAAAAAAAGAATATGTTTTGAGTTTAGGATTAGGAACTCAATAGCTTCCACCAGGTAAAGCAGGTAATTTAGTCTCCAGCAGATTGCAGGATAACTGTTTTGAAGCAGTTCTTTTCCTAGTAAAAAATCTTCAGTGGCTTTTTAAAATTTCATCAGCCATTTAAAAATCTGTGAAGGAGATTTGAGTGTGCTGCCCTACATCTGTCATTAGCATGGAGTATAATAGAATTCAGACTAAACATCCTCTGCTTTCAGTGGTAAGACTATTATGTTGACTGCTACTATGATTATTGTTGTTATTATTGTTAATTTTAGATGGCTTACTTTCTAAAAGTATTGTAAAGCTGAGTGCAATTTTCTCTCTCTCTTTTTTTTAAAGTTTGTCTCCTTTTTTTTAAAGAAAAAAAAAAGATTTGAACTCTGTATACAGCTGCATTACTGGCTCCTTCTCTCCACTCATGACCATACATGATAAAATGTGATGAAAAGCTATCTGTGTTTGCTGTCTTTATTGAGTATCCTAGGTCATTTTTTTTTTACAAAAAATCGCAAATAAACAAATGCTGTGTCATAGAAGAATAGAATGTTTTTATTGTCATCATACACAAGGTATAACGAAATTCAAAAAGACAACTGGTCGTGCAAAATACACGTATAAAGGAAAAAAATAATTGTTTGCATGTTTGTTTTATCAGTTTTCCTTGTAATGTAAAGCAGTGGTACAAACTGACACCTGACCCTCATTTGATCTAGTAATTAAACTCGGCCTCAGCTGCTGTTCCTCTGTTTGCATAGGTTGCCTCATATCAGCTGTTGTGGCTGTTTAGATAATGTGTGCCGTGCTAGGTTACAGAGGGCCACTATATAAGATAGGGGCATCAACTAAAAGAAAAAAGTCATCGCATCACTGTCAAAAGGTTTTTCCACGAGCAAAGTGAAGATGCTGAATAGAAATGATGGAAAATATGTGTGCTTATTATTGATTTATCCGGTTAACTAATCAAATTATTAAGATCCAGTCAATGAGAATTCATAGTAGTCATGATATATGTTGTGTCTGACAATGTGTGCATATACATTACCTTTGGATAAACAAAAACAAGGGTTTGGAAGTTTGTGTTTGCATAATTAGACAGGAGAATCTGGTACCCATAGATGTAAATATATATATTTATATATATCTATGCTGGTACCTGCCGGGATATGACAAGAAACTACAATTCCATCAATGCAATTCCAAGCGGAAGTCGTCATACGTAGCACCGGATGTGCAACATTGACACCCGGGCTGAAAATCTCTGTTTATATTTTGAGGAGAAGTTTTTTAGTCGTTTTACTGCTCCAGAAGCAGCCTTATAGCATCAAATTGAATACCGCAAGACGGTTTGGTTCTTATTTAACGAATCACAACGAAACAAAAGTAAGCTTTTTAGAATTTTATCACTCAGCAACAACAGATGCCGTAAAATGTGTAACACAGTAAAGTGTTTAGCAGCTAGCTTAGTCTAGCTAACGTTGGCTCTCGGGTCTGTTTAAGATATTTTTTGCCACTGGTTCACATATTCAAGCTTCATAAATCTTTATCGTAATTATTACGGTGTACGTTAATGCATCGCACTAAACAATTCTCTCATAGTATCAGGAGCTACAGCTTACCATGCTAACTTAGCAGTTAGCAGCTAGTTCGCTAGGCCTTTGACCCTCACAGCTGTGGTATTTCTAATAGTTAGACTAATGGCGAGCGTAAATAATGCAATATTTGATGCCGTTAAATGCACTTTAGATGTTCTTTTTAACCTTGTTGTCTTGCTCAACTGATCTTCCCACACCAGCTGGCCCCTCCACTGCCTGTCACCATGCCCGCCCTGCTGGAGAGACCCAAGCTGTCCAACGCGATGGCCAGAGCCCTCCACAAACACATAATGAGGGAGAGAGAGCGGAAAAGACAAGGTGCTGCTCAGCGAAGTGTGCACTGTCTGTCACAACATCTACACATAAACAAGTAGTGTACAATGTAGTTAGCAAATGCTGCTATTTAAGATGTGTTATGAATGTGTCTGGTCCAGGGTTTAAACTGTAATGTCACTTTTTTAAATTCATACTGTCCTACTTGTGTGACAGTCACACTTTTGATGGTATCATTTTTAAAATCTATTATACAGTGAATACTGAACTGAGACTTCACTTTTAAGTATTTAGTGTAAATCAAATCACAATATCTTTCAGAAAATTGCAATTAAATATTTTCCCAAATTGCTCAGTCCTATTCCAACGTATGCTTTATTGTCCCAACCACAAAAACTATGATTACTAATTTTAATGTCAAATTATATTGACAGCTGTCTGTATGCGATGCCCATGATGATTTTTACACTTGACATGACTTTTTTTTTTAACAAGGCATTAAAAGCCACTGTCACAGTAGTTTACCGGTAACTCTATTTAAATTAGTTTATTTATTCCACATGTACACATCGTACTTTTGGACAACTGGACAATTTTTCATTTTTACTAAACATGGGACAGTGCAACAGAAGAATGTGTATATGTGGACTTTGACAAAAGCTGAATTTGTGTTATATTTTTGTATTGAAGTGTGTTAGACTTAAACATTTTCAGTGCCATATTTACTGTACTCTGCTTTCACACATTTTTATTGTAATTTTCCTAATGTTAAATTTTTTTAAAGATTTTTTTTTTGGCCTTTTCATGCCTTTATTATTAGAATGGACAGGACAGTGGATAGAGTTAGAAACGGGAGAGAGTGAGGAAGGACATGCGCTAAATGGCCGAGGTCGGAGTCGAACCCGGCACAGCCGCTACGCCTCTGCACGTGGGTTACACAACATAACCGCTAGGCTATCGGGGCGCCCATTTTCCTAATGTTTAATTGATTATTGATATTTTTTTCAAAGTGTAGAATGTCTATTGTTTCCCCTGCTGAACGCCTTGTGCACTATTTTTCAGAGGAAGAGGAGGTGGATAAAATGATGGAGCAGAAGATGAAGGAGGAGGAAGAGAGAAAGAGGACAAAAGAAATAGAGGAGAGAATGTCCTTGGAGGAAACCAAAGAACAGGTTGGAGATGTGCTAAAAACACAAACTGCTTAGTGTGATGTTTCAACTCAACCGTTTCCTTTCCACTTTGCAGTGTGTTTTCTTCTTATGACTCCCTACCCTAATGTAAACACCAGGTAATGAAGATGGGCGAAAAACTTCAGGGCCTCCAAGAAGAGAAACATCAGCTCTTTCTACAGCTCAAGAAAGTTCTCCATGAGGAGGAAAAGAGACGCAGAAAGGAGCAGAGGTAGTGTTCATCATTTCATTACATTTTTAAAATTTAAAATTCACTTAATAAACCAGTTATTTCACAGAGCTAGTCTTAGTAGTCTGTTGTATTTCTGTGCCCCCCTTAGTGACATCACAACATTGACGTCAGCCAGCTACCAGCCCAGTCTGCCAATGCATGCAGGACAGCACCTCCTAAGTATTCAAGGTGAGTTACATTTCACGTTGTATGTGTTGCCAAACTTCATCAGAGCGAGGTGGGACATTCTAATTATCCTTAACATTAGTCGTGTTGATCAGCTCATTGTTCTGTTTTTTTTTTTGTCTCAGGCAGTCCAGTCAGCCACAGTCGACCTGGTGCACTGCTTGGAGAACGGAGCAAACAGCTGTTCCCTGCTGCTGTGATCCCCGTAAGTAAAGGAGTGTTTCACTCAAAGAACTAGTATGTGTCTTTCCTCAGATACTACTCTGTGGGTCATATGTTTGAGTATGCATTCATGGTTATATGTGATTTATTTATAGAAACCTGTGTCTCAATAAATAATAACAATACTAATAATCTAACCTTTATTGATCCCCTTGGGGAAATTCCTTCTCTGCATTTGACCCATCCTATTCAAAGTTAACCTTAACTATACATACTAGGAGCAGTGGGCTGCCCCGGGGAGCAGTCAGGGGTTAAGGGTCTTGCTCAAGGGCCAACAGTGGTGGTGACTGGGACAAGCGGTCGCTCTCACTTTCCCACCTCAACCTCTTGCCAGTCTGGGGGCTCAAACCGGCGACCCACCAGTTATAAGTTCG
>OMNN01097714.1:0-11090 GCA_900302755.1 Chromis chromis
CACGTTTAAGTCCAAAGTGTGGACCCATTTGGGCTTTGGCAACATTGAGGGAACAAGCAAGCTGGACAAAGACTATGCCATATGCAAGAACTGCCTCGCAAAAGTAAAGTACACAGGCAACACCACGAACATTGTATTTTTCAGTTATAGATATTGTGATGTATCGTTATGTGATTGTCTTGCAATATATCGATTATCGCTGTATCATGTGAGGGAAACACATTTAGTATGTTTATTAGACTTCAAGAGTCGACACGATGTAATCTGTGAGTCACAATGATGTAAACATGTTTGTTGACAAGAAAACTCCACAGGGTTGGGTCATGTATAAATCTCAGTTCTGATTCTTCTTATCAATTCTTGTTCTTAACGAATCTTGATTTGGATTCTTTGAGGGGCAGGTGGAGAAGGTTACGACAAGTAAAATGCTCAGTCACAGGAGACAATTTTCTGCATTGAGTACTTTCACTTTCGTACATTTATCTGATTATACTTACATACTTTTAGTTTAATTAAATGAATTCAGATAGTTGCACATCCCCTTTAAGGAAGGTGGTAACACAAGCAACAAGAGTTATTGTGGGAAGTGAGTCTCTCCTGGTGTGAGAGAGAAGTAGCAGCATGTTGCTATCTGTAAGGGATAGTAGTAATGTTACTTTAGTCAACTGCAACATGCCCAGATAAGACGTATAGTCACTAAAAGTCTGTGTGTTCTCTGTCGTAGAGGATGAATAAAGAGTTCCTGTTCATAACTATGGTGTCCTCCTACAGTCTTCACAGCAGAGTTGTGTGAAATTCTACTTGCCACAGATAGACGTTAGCAGCAGAAACACTGTTAGTTAATTGGTTAACATCAGCTACTTTACTGAGTCCAATGCTATCCAACTGCTAAATTGAGGTGACTGTTACAAGATGATCACACAACTTGTGCTGTTCACCTGCTGATCACGCAACGACTGAGCAGGTCATCTATAACGCTAGACTCATGATTTACTGAGACAAATGCTTTAGAAGACCGGAAGACGCACAAGCATTCAACTCACATGACTAATGGGGCAAACAGATAGCAGTAGATACATGGTGAGTGTCTGGTCCGGTAGCGTGACTCAACTTTGCTTACAGAACCAATAAACAAACTTCAAATTCAGTTTCTTTATGGTTCTTATGGAATTGGAAAAAATAAATCAAATAAAAATTTAGTTCAAAACTGTGAATTTTGAATTAATAACTTGATACTTTCCACAACCAACACGGTTTTATCGTTACCATTGTTATTGAGGGTATTTTTTCTGTAATAACTATCAAGATTGTTTTGCTGCCTGACTTTACTGAGCAATGTGGATCAAATCCAACATGCCAACAGTCTTCCTCTTGTATCAAAATCTCTTAAGAAGCCCTTTTTAGATATATAATTGTGAGAATTGCAGGCTTAATCTGTTTGTTTAACTAATGACTCTTTGGCTTTTATGTTCTGTTATGGAAAAAACAACGTTGACTCTGTTCAAACATGACAGCACTGCTGCAGATAGTCTCAGTTCCTGCATAACTGGTATTTGGCATAAATGAGACTAGGGCATTATGCACATTATTTACTCTACATCCTGTTAACATGTCTTGTTATCCTGTTCTTTGCATTGGGGCAGAGCTGATCTTTCACTTCAGTGTTAGTGGCTTTATAGCAAAAGAACCGCAGCTAATAAATCTCTCTTCAGAGTCACGTGTGCTCATTTGAAATGATCGATGAGCTGCACAAGGTTCAGCATATAAAGCCTCATTTCTAGTCCCAGTTTCATATACATTAGGTTGATATTATCTTGTTGAGGCGTTTACCAACATGTCTGTTTGTATTCACACCAGTCACATAGAAAATGGTATAGAAATGTAACTAGTTCTTATTCTCATACTGTCGTGTGATAATCTCACCTGAACAAAGAAAATGAAGTGCTTGAAGGAGGTGTTGAGGTGAGCCTCCTCTTGCAGCTGCATCACTGAGTCGAAATGTTGGTGGTAGATGTGAGCGTAAACCCTGAACAGACGCTTCAGGATGGTTTTGGCCACAGACATGAAATTCTTGGGAAAGGGGACTCCTGTTGGACAGAAGATGGTGGAAAATACTGATTTCAAGAGAACAGCATGTGCCGTTTCAAGGTCTACAATGCCTTTCGGCCAACATCAGTGTGAAACTGAAATTTATTGCACTTGTACTCTTTGCTTACTTGCCTAATTAAAATTCAAGTTCAAGTAAGAACAGCTGTTAGAAATGTTCACCCAAACACCACTCGCACAAAGTTACCAAGCGAAGTTTACAGTCTGCAGAGTGGAGGTTCAGCACAATCAGACAGTATCAGGACACATTTTTGTTGTGTTTCCTCTGTTCTCCCCCACATTGAGTTGTTGATATAAAACAATGACAATGAGATTTAAAGCTGCAACTTTCTGTTTTAATTTGATAGCGTCACATTCAGACACACGAGGATGGACTGTGAAGACATTTTAACCCTAAGGAGACCAAAAAGGAAGTAGACAAATTCACATAAACTGATACCAAGTTTTTAAAAAAAGTTAGCTGCAGGAAACAAACAAGGCACAAATTCTTGTAAAGAGGCTTGTTTGTTTTGAGGGGAGGGGGTTTGCCTTCAGTCTGCTCTTCAGCATGCAAGACACGCTGCAGCTGGACTGAAGTCAGGTGACTGACTTGGACAGTCAATAACATTACACTGTCGCTTTGTTCTAAAGTTGCTGGACTGCTGCCCTCTGACAGTTACGTACTCAGCTTAAGATCCTGTAGAAGTACATTTATCTGTTCTTTGGTCTTTTTAAAAAGCACAGAAGACAGACAATGTAATTCTCAAAGGCTGAGAGTAAAGTCAAAGAAAAGAGAGCTGCCAGTATTAAAATCAAATCAGAGGTGACGTATGTAGTCGTTTGGCCTGCTGGAGAACAAACAGCCTGTTTGGTGTCTGTTCTCTCTTCCACTCTGTGATATACTTCTATAGCCGTGAAACTGCAACCAAAATCACCTCAACATCTTTAATCAATCAATCAAAACTCACCAATCTTGGAGGGGAAAAGCGTCTCATCATCCAGTTGATCCTGCACCCAGGTCATCAAATAGTCGATGTACTTGGGTGCAGAGCATTTGATAGGCTTCTTAATATTGGTGCCATCAGCCCAGTGATACTCATATCTACAGAGAAAGAACAAAAGTAATTGGCAGCACTCATATAACGGACTTGGTTCAATAGATACAGCAGACGTACGGATATAAACACAAAAGCTCTACATCGAACATGAACTCGTCAAGCCTTTCTCTCACATCACCGATCAGCTAAAAAAAGAACAGAAGGGGGAAATGCAAAAAGCATCAAGAGTCATATTCTTGATGGCGGCTATGTCAACAGGAAGTGAGCCCCCGTCCCTTCCTCCTGATTAGAGACTGAACACAGACAGTCTTGGCAGGAGAGGATAGAGGAAGTGCAAGACCTAGATTCTAACTAAACAACTTCGACAGGGACCACATGCAAAGTTTAATTCCTGTTTTCCTCATGTGACATTCAGTTGACACATTCCAATTTAATCTACTTTAACCGTCTCAACCGTCTAAAATCTGAATCCACAGTTGGGCTCCTTGAGGATTGTAGTTTTCCAGTTCTGACCATAAGATCAAGTGATGTCTCAGAAACAGCAAAATATGAGAAAGTGCAGGCACGATCAAGTCCAGTACACAAGGCTTCAATTCACACACATTTTGGCTGAGTCCGAGCCAAAACAAGACTTTACAGCATCTGCTGAGTTTACTTCTCTGTCTGGGAGTGTAATTGCTTCCTTTCATTTCATACATGGTTGAAAACATGAATTTAGTTGTGTTTTTTTTAAACCCCTGCTGGTTTCTTCAGCAAAAACATCAATTTTGGTTTTAAACACTAAATCAGGCAAAGCTCCTTCAAAGAAATGATGAATTGCTTTTTTCCCAGTGTGGTAATGTATCTTTACTGTGCTATAAACAGTCTACTGTTACTGAAAACACTTGAGCTTTGTGTGCCATATCTTTTGTCTTTGCCAATTCTTCTCAAGTTGCTTCCTCATTCCTTAAAATTTCATAAAACACATGCAGAACCCAAAATGTTTTCCTTGTTTCTTGCTCAAAATGCACAGAATCCTTTTGTGCATTTGCTCAAAAAGGAGTAAATCTGCCTTTTTGAGCAAATGCACTCAATGAAGTTGTGTGAAAAATAATATAAAATTTTTAAAGTATTATACCGGTATATGAAATTTACTCCTCCACTGATTGAAATCCCACTTAAGAGTCTTTCTGCCACCTGTACTGTATCTAGCAATAATCTGTCTTCCTTCTTTCCTTATTTCTTTCCATTTCTTTTTCATCCAACTGAATAACAATGGACTGAACCTTTACATTGCTTTAAGGACTCTTGTTCTTATATTTTATTCATCCCTTTTTTATGTTTTGAAGTTGTTTTCCACAACTTATTTTGTCATTATTTATGCATGCAGTGACATTATTTACTTGTCACTACAAACAACTAGCATATTTAAGTCACTGTATGACTAGTTTTACCCAACATTTGTCACATATATACTGAGTTGTTGTTTTGTTAGAATAAAAAAATAAAAGATTAATAGATAAATATTGATCAAACTAATAAATACACTTGGTTAATATTGCAAAACAACACTTTCAGTTTTTGTATCTGTGCAGGAGCCATTTTTTAACTAGTGATAGCATCAAAACAAATATGTTACTGCCAATGGGTTTGTTATATACAACAGTCTCAGTCGGCCATGACAGTGTGAGAGTGAACCAGCATGCACAATATATCAGGAGCCAAATTATTAATAATAAAGGTGCTACATAGATTTGTTACTGTTATTATTTTCACCTATACTTTCCTTACTGTGTTAAATTGTCTCCATGTGGAAAATTAGAAGCTGCATGCATAGAAAGTATAATGTTTGCGGTTACCTTGGTCCTGCAGACATCACAGAGCAGCTCGTCTCAGTGCAGAACTCAGTGATGGTGCCGTACAGCATGTTGATCTGGTTGAAGAAATCCACCGCTGAAGGAAAAGGGTAAATTATCAGTTCTGTTCTCTAGAAATGATGCTCATGACAATAGTGATTATACACTTGCTGGTTTTCCCCTGAAGAGTTAAGTACATATACATCATGTCTTGAACATTTGCATCTCCTGTATATAGACGCAGTAGATCCTGCTTTTTTCATATTTTACTTTCAATATTTTATTAAAAATAAATACATCAAAAACATTTCAGATGTTTGGTGCTTTACATGTTTGTATGACTCAACTCCTCTTCTCAGTACACAGGCTGGTACAAATGCTCCAGTGCTATACAAGGATTATTTGTGTTTAATCCTAACATTGATTTTAAAAAATGGTTATCTGTATGCTAGGTGTGTGGGTTTATTGCATTAATTTACTCACTGTTGACAGCAATCCATTCATTGAGATCCTCTCCCTCTGGCAGCATGACAGCCTGTCTCAGGTTGCCGCTGCCCAGCGTTGCCTCGGCATGTTTCAGCAGCTCATACTGGTGGGAGCCCTCTGGGATGTTCTTCTTCGGCTTGAAGGTTTTAGACGAGCGACTGCCACTGTAAAGAAAAAAACGTGGAGTTAAGCAACTGTGTGTAAATAACTGACGACAGCGCCTCCTGTGAGTCTGTGTTCTTTCCAGGTTTTCATGGCAGTCATGCGACGGAGGCCGATCTAAAATGTATATATTGTTGATCTGCTATGCTGAACACATCTATTGGAAGAGGGATCTCTGCTCAGGTGTTATTCCTGAGGTTTCGTCCATTTATTTGTCATGTTAAAGGGTGTTTTTGCAGTTTATTCCCTCTCACAATGGGAGTCGCTAGGTCCCGTTTTGGCCAGGTGTGAATGGAGCCAATGCGAGTCGTTAGGTCCTTCCCTCTCACAGTGGGGTTCGTTAGGTCTCTTTGTGGCCAGGTGAGAATGGGTTCTGTTCTTCCTGGGTAGAGAATTACAATGCAGTTTTACATTCTCTACCCAGGAAGAACAGAACCCATTCACATCTGGCCACAAAGAGCCCTAACAAACCCCACTGTGAGAGGGAATGACCTAACAACTCGCATAATGAGGCGAGGGGCAACTCTCACCCAGCAGACTGTAGCTTCAATAGTGTTAATGGCTCCTAAAAGGTATAAAACCTGGAACTCCCAACCAGTCAGTTTAGAACTGATAAAGCCTCTTGGATGAGAGGTGGAACGTCTTCGAGCTAACTCAACCAAGTCCAGATGCTACGATTGAAACTACAAGGATTTGTGATCTCAAGTGTTTAAATTGTTCCTCTGAAAACATCAGTTGGAAGAGGGATCTCTGCTCAGGTGTTATTCCTGAGGTTTCGTCCATTTATTTTTCACGTTAAAGGTTGTTTTTGCAGTTTATCCTTATTCAAATCTAGAGTGTAAGGACATAGAGTGATGCAGGCTGTAAGGATTAAAAAGTCCCTTGAGGTTAAGAAATAAACCTGTCTTGACAGTGACATCTTTAAAAGGCCTGTGTGGGGGCAGATGGCTCTCTTGGGCCTTGACAAATGAGGATCCTTCCTTTCTGGTTTGTGCAATCAGCAGTGCACAGCTATGAACTTAAGAGTCATGATGGGTTAGTCACTGCCACATTTGTCATGTCAACGTTCAAACCAAACAGACTTGTTCAGACTTGCTGTCAGTGTGACTCTCTACAATGTTGTGTCGCTAAAAGCAGGTTTCAGTGGTTCCCCGCTCGGTGACAGTATCACGGTGCTGCTGTAGACAGCGGAAGAGTTAATTAACCACACTGCACGACATCTGCTAACCTCCACAAAAAAGAGCAGACGGCGAAGGCGTGGATGATGACGAAGGTTAGCATGGCTGGTCTTATCTGAACAGATGAAGGAGTGAGGCTAAGTTGGCTAATCAACCGTGAGCTACCATCAGGCTAGCCAAGTTAGCAACTCACTAGTTAAAAAAAGTTGCGAGGGCTCGGAAACTATAAATAAACACAGCTCGGAGTTAACACTACGTCGACGAATGGTGAACCTACGAAGGAAAAAGTCGATTCAAGTCCAAGCCAGACTTATTGGGACTGCAGTGCGGTTAGCGGACTAGTTTTCTGTAACGGCGTCTTATTTTAACACCAGTTACTTCCCTTGATGGAACTTCGCAGAAGCGCAGCTAACGTTAACCGCAAGCTCCGGCTGTTGGTGGCCTCCATGAAAACTAACTTTACTTACAACAAGAAGCTCATCTTGGCGAAGCAGTCGTCGGAGAGCCTCGATTAAACCCCTGAGTCTGGTTTAGTAAACAGAAATGTGTCGTAGAATTACACGCCAACCACTTGTCAGCGCTGCCTGCTAACAGCGACGCTCAGGCTAACATGAACTGCACCCACTGAGGCGCTTCCTCTGTCGGCTGTCTGCAGCAGCTCAGCCCGCAGACTGTCGCCCCCTGCAGGCCGCATGGAGGTACTACTGCTCAGACACTGTTAGGGATTAGGGAGTTAGTAATGTGGTATAACTGATCTTATTTAGGTGTTTATGGTGTATTTAATGTTCTTTTAAAAAATAAATTAAATTAAAAAAAATACAAATAATGCACATAAAAATAAAAACAAAGATTGAACTTGGGGAATCTAGAGAATCTTTGGATTTGCTGGGTTTTCATATACACAGATCAGGCATAACATTATTACTACCTGCCTAATATTGTGTGTGTGAGGACGTCTCAGGGTGTCCTATGGGGTCTGGCACCAGGACGTTGGCAGTGGATCCTTTGGGTACTCTGGCTTGTGCAGTGGGGCCTCTGTCAATCCAACTTGTTCCACTGCATCCTGTTGATGCTTGATCAGAATGAGGTCTAGGAAGTTTGGAGGTCAAATCAACATCTTGGGCCATTGTCATGATCCTCAAGATGTTCCTGTTTTTGCCATGTGGTGGGGTGCATTTTCCTGTGGGGGTAAGCCGGTGACATTTGGGATTTCCATTTGCATGAGGGAGTGTGCTTGTTCTGGGACAATGTTTATTTGGATTTCTAAGTCTCATCAACACGGATGTCAAAATCCAAGGTTTTCCAGCAGAACACCACATAGTACTAATATGATCCATGTTATTCACTTCACCTGTCAGTGGTCATAATGTTGTGGCTGATCAATGTAATTTACTCTGCAAAATGAGTATTTGGTGTTAAGTTACTGATTAAAGGTTTACCTTGCAGTGGTACCGCCTCCATGCAAACACTGCAGATCCTCTAGAAAGTGGACCAGCATTCACCCAAAGGATGTACAATCCCTGGACCTGCCCATGCCTTCACCTGACTGTCCTGTCATCATTGTGTAAGTCTATAAACTCTCGGGGATGGATATCTTTTTTGAAACATTTTCAAATTCCCATTAAGAGCTTATGCAAAAATTCTTAGAAGAGGTCTTTTTCTTCACAGAATACATCTGACAGATGGAACAGATTTCTGTGCCGACTCATCTGAGCCGTGGTTCAGTGATCTGATGAAGAAGCTGGACATTTAAGCTCACTATGGAAAAAGAATCGTATGTGATGCTAGAGGGGGTTGAGATTTACGATCATCCATCCAGTTGAGATGGAATAGCTTTCAACCAACATATTCTGCTTGCCCTTTTTAAATGTATCGCTAACTCATCCATGCATATGTAGTTTTATTCATGTTATTGGCTTAATACGGGTATAGAGCAGACAATAAATGCAATATTACTTTCAAAATTGCATCACCTTACAGTAATTGAGTTCATTCTGAGTTGAACAACATGGTGTTTTCACGTGTGTGAACGAAATTCACCTTTCATTACTTTCAGTACATGTGACACCTCCACTTTCCTTCTTTAGAAACTCTTGTGTGATTGTGTGCTTTGGACTGATGAGTCTCTTTTTAAGCTGCTATTGGTGCCAACCACAGGGTAAAAAAAAAAAATAAAAATCAAACTCTTTGGGTAAAAAAATAAACATTTTATGGTTGGTGGAGTAGCAGAATCCAAGGAAATGTGGACATTTTTTGACCAAATTTGCATCATCATACAACTGGTTTGTATTTTTCTCTCAAAGCAGGGTTGTACCATTGGAGACCATATACGCATGTCAATGAGCCTGCAAAATCTCAGGACTCTGGCTTCATTATTTCTCAAGTTACGGCACATCAAACATTGATCCGCAGATTGGTGTGGAATTTTTCTCTCAAACTAACGTTACCTATGACCTCAGACTTTACACATGGTCAACTCAATCAATATTCACCACTTAAAACAATAAAAAAAGTCAAATTGAAGATGGTCAGGCATGGGGCATTCGGTGAATTGAGGCGGAATGACTGATTATTATGTTCAAAAGGCTAATCTGAGCAGGATCCTACTGTTAAATAATTCCTCTGCTATTCTTTTTTTTTTTTTTAAAGAAATACATTTATTGGGTGTTTAAGAATGAACAAACACACTTATAAAAGTCAACACACACAGAAAACTCTGTAATTCCTATGTAACAGTTGTGTTAAATGTTACTACATTATCTTACATCATTATGATATGTGGCATTTAAGTTAATTGTACTTTTGTTAACTATTTTCCCCTTGATTTTACAAGTTGCCACAGCCGTGCAGTTAGAAAGACTTCTAAACCACGACCAGTTCTCTTCCAGGCAGCTGCAATATAGTGTTTAACCTTAAGTGAACATAAAATCATTGTATTTTTATTTACACCCAACAGTCTGAACTGTAGTCCACAAAAATACCTGAAAACAGACCCTGTAGAAATAATATTAGGTAGAGATTGTATGACATTTTGCTAGATTTTATTATTTTTTTTACATTCTTGAGCAACTCTAAGCATATATCTGGCTGATTATTAACAGGAAGAAAATGATGTATATCTAAATTCTCTGTTAACTAGTGTGTTGCCAAATGCAGGAAACATTAAAACCACATGATATTATATTGACCTAGATTTTTATCTTCACACTTCACCCATGCTTGCTGTAATGACTTTCAAAGATTTACAGAAGGTGTCTTTTGGTTTTTGCATTATCTTTTTATGAATCAATCTTGAACTATTGAACTTTTGAACTAGTGAAGTCCATAACAGCTTTCTTGATCATGTAGCCTATCAAGTGTTCAGGAGGTTCCAGTTAAGGCGTGGGGAACTGTTCTTTTTGTTCTGTTCATGCTGTGTATAATAGAATTTGGCCCAAATAGACAATCGGTCTACATTGGTTCGACATATTACATGGGATAAAAAGTACAAATTCAAAGGCCTGATGCTCATTTTCATTCCTGATGGCCCTCGTCTGCAGAATTCTGGTTCCAGATGTTAGTATATTTGTCCATTAAGTTGTCTCCAGCTTCTTCTTCCATGTGAAGACAACCTCAGCTTGCCGGCTCTTCAGCTTCTCTAGGTGTTCCTCCAGCTGGTCCGAGGCGTCCACGGTGTCCTCGAAGTCCCGCAGCAGGATCCTGTTCCCCAGCAGCCCCCGACGCTCCTTCAGCCTCAGGTTGTCTCCCTGCAGGCTGTTGCGTGCCTGCTTGGTCCTGGTCAGGAGGTCCCTCCTTCTGGCCACCAGGGCTTCCACCTCAGCCAGCTGCTCTCGCTTCGCCTCCACCTCCATCTGGCTCCAGTAGAGCTTCTCCTTTACGTTTGACAGGAGCTGAAACAGCAGGAAGAAAACACAATGTCGATTCTACACTGATAAGGCATGACATTATGACCACCTGCCTAATATGGTGTTGGTCCCCTTTATGTGGTCCAAAATGCTCTGAACCATTGGGCATGGACAAGAGGACCTCTCAGGGTGTCCTATGGGGTCTGGAACCAGGACGTTGGCAGTGGATCCTTTGGGTACTCTGGGATGTGCAGTGGGGCCTCTGTCAATCCAACTTGTTCCACTGCATCCTGTTGATGCTTGATCAGAATGGGGTCTAGGAAGTTTGGAGGTCAAATCAACATCTTGGGCCATTGTCATGTTCCTCAAGATGTTCCTGATTGTTTGATGTTTTTGCCATGTGGTGGGGTGCATTTTCCTGCCAGTGACAGTGTCATTTGG
>OMNN01097715.1:7488-49295 GCA_900302755.1 Chromis chromis
GCTTTTGGAGTAAGGGTGGTAGCGGCTGCTGAGTCCTAACGCGTGATGCGGGCTCCTGAGAGCCAAAGTCCCGGGACTCCCGGGGGCTCCTGACGGTGGCATGTGCATATGGCAGGCCATGGCCGCTGCTGCAGCGCTGGCCAGTGATGAGGAGCCGGGATACCCAGATATTAACTTCTCCGCCCCGGTAAAAGCTGTGTGTGTCCTCAGGTGATTCAGGAGCTCTTCCGAGGAGGAGAAACGCTTGTCGCACGGTCCATTTGCTGACACCCAGTTACAAACGTGGGGGAGAGGGTCGTTGGGGAGCATGAAACCGTACGGGTACAGGGGGTGTCCGCTAAACGATGGCGCCGAGGAATGGACGCCATGTATGGGGTGTGTCGGGTACATTAGTGGGTAGCTGGACTTGAGGGCGTTAGCGGCAGCTGCAGCTGCAGAGTCGTGCGTGCAGGAGGCACTGGCTGCGCCCGCTAAGTGGCTGGCACAATGGTAACTGAGGCAGTAAGGGTCTCTGCACAGGCTGGCTGACATGATGGACGGTGGAGAAGCTCCGGCCAGGGGGCTGGATCCAGCCTTACTGCAGCCCAGTGAACTAGCCAGCTGTGCATTTACCAAGCTCCCTCCGTGGGGCAAGAAGTGCTGAGGGTAACCAGCGTAGGCCCCAGCCAGGCTACCTGGGTAGGTCATACCAGCAGGAGGCAAAGGGAAAACTGTCTGTCCCGGTTTGTACGGAGAAACCGGCGCCACAAGTCCTGACCCGAGAACGGATGCGGAGGATACAGAAGTTACAGATGAGGACTCCGAGGATGAGCTGGTTTTAGTGCCAGGCGTCGTCTCCTGGTGTTGGTTCACCTCCACGTTAATTCCACCACAACTCACGCTTATCCTACTGTGGCTCGTGGTGCCAGACCCGTCCGTAGAGCCATTTTTATTACAATCAGACTCTTTCTTTTCATCCCTTTCCCCACATTTCCCCTCCGATGGCATAGGAGAGGCTGAAGTGCAGGAGTTGGGGCTGCCAGTCCGCGGCGTAAACGGCTGGCAGGTGGCGCTCGGCACTCGGAAACCAGACTTCTCTCCGCCTGAGACGCCCGAAGACGAGTCCTTCTTATCTGAAGGCTTAGAATAAGGTTTGAAGCTAGATTTGTCATCCACACCAATGTCACTCAGTTTCAAAGGGCCTGATTTAGATTCCTTCTCACTAGATCCATTTGATGATACGGAGGATAATTTGGAGGAGGGTGGTGGGTCCGGTTTGCCGATCTGAGAGCAGGTCTGCGCCAGCAGAGCCAACGGACTTTTCTTGGCATCTAGCTGCAAATAAAAAGATAAATCAAAGGTTTATACATGCTGGTAAAACGCACACGGGCAGCTTCACTCTATGTACAAACTCAGAGTCGGCCGTTTAATCGGGATATTTTACGCACGGCTTTTCCGTAAACAAAACTACAATCTTGGTGATTATATAAAACAGACTGCGAGGCTTTACGTAGATAAAACATATAAACAACAGGATCACAGTAGGACAGGACAGCGTATATCACGGGAGAGCAGAAATAGGCTCCCGAAACGCTACGAAACGAAACATAAATAACTAAAATGCATTGAAAACCGCTCTCCTTACCTCTATAGGACTGACCGGGGTAGAAGGCAAAGGCTGCAGATACTCCGGGTGCAAAATGTGTCCCGACCGTGCGGTAAGCATTTTCAAAACCTTGATGGGAAGTCGGTTTGCTTGCCGTAGTGGATCAGACGGAGGTGCGGAGTGAAGAAAAGGCTTGTTGATGCTCGCTGAGCTGCTATTCCGAGAACTGCTGCTTTCCCACGCTACACAAATATCACTATTTTTCAGGGCAGACGCCGAGGGCGATGTGATCATGTCCCAATTGTCAGGAAATGAAATGGCGATGCTTTCGTCAGATTCATTAAGAAAATCAAGGGGAAAAAAGAAAGCACCGAGCCTTTCTCACTGAGAGGGGAGAGAAGAAGAAAAAAAAAGAGAGTCGTAAAATGCGTCAATAATAGGTAATCCTGGTAATAAAGAAGCAAGGCGCGGCAGCTGGAAGGAGACCGTGCGAGGTTATCGCAGATCCGTGGCTGCGTCTTGCACCATGAGCGCTGCGCCTTGTGTGCGTCTGTCTGCAGGTCCTCGCTCTGTACTCCCGAAGTACGAACTGGTAGAAATTTTCACTTCAAAAGCAGCTGAATTAGTCCGAGATTAAAGCCTTTGCCGCCTTCCAATCAAATGGGACCCTGAGGTGATTGGAGGGTCAAGGGGATGTGACGTTCTCCTCTTTGTAAGCGCCTCTATTTTGACAGCTCGGGGGAGGAGATAGGAAGAAAGAGTTAGGTTCCCGTGAACGCTCACGCCGTTTGAGATGTGGGGCGCTTTGGCCACAGCACGATGGAGGAAAGTGTGTGAATAACACGGAGAATCCATGCGCACTTAAAAGTATGGACTGTTCTTCAACCATTTTTACACTTTTAATTCATTTCGCCTAATTTGAAGTTCAAAATGCGAGTTTTGTGGAAGGTAAATGGCATTCAGTGTATTTATCTTATTTTCTAAGTCGAGTTAAATCATGTTTTTAGCGTTAACAACACATTAATGTTCGTCTTAGTCTAGCATAAGTTCGAAAATTTAGATGGCACTGTCATTTCCGGATCTCTATTGGTGCCGTTACACATTACCAACCTTCCTTATTTCATTATAATATCACCATAAAACGATTAATCCAATAATCCTCATAATTAGAACTCTATCGCTATATTAACAAGTGTTTTATTTGTTTTTCTCCAACTGTCTGTAAGCCGAGAAATGTCCAAACTGCGCGCATTTTACGCACGTCCACCACCAGGTGTTTTTTCCTTCCACCGGCAAACATAAAACCAACCACTTCAGCTTGAATTCCCTAAACAGACAAGCGTTGACAGGAATAGACCAATGTAGTGATGGAGGGATGTGAATGTCACATGTTTTCAGTATAATATACACCGCCCTTCTATTTCTATCTCCACCCCTCCGTCAAGTGTCAATTCTGCTCCACCGCAATCAATCAGTTATTTGTCAGACGCTGTCAATCCGCCGCTTGATTTATGTCAGCTATTGTGGCTGATTACATGCAAGTGTGACTGCGGGGAAAAGAACAAATGGGGAAGAGAGACATTCTGCAAGAGACACCCAAGTTTTTCACAGGAAATAAGTCGATTCTCGCGTTAAGGTTTTCTGTTTCAGACGCATCGACTATAACCAACAGACAATGTGGAGGAATAAGAAGGCAGAAAACTGGGGATTAAACTTCATATCCATTCAGTCGGTTGTTAAATAAAGTCTGGAACTTTTTTTTGTGTGGAGTTCTTCATAAAACACCTCGGAGGTGGTGTACATGATGAAACTTTAATAACTTGCAGACAGTCCGGCTCACATGTTCCACAGAGAAGCTGTTTGTGCTTAAGGTGCTAAACTACTTTTGCTATAATCGGCCTCTTTATGGTGTTAACAAGAAGCCTGAGGAAAAACACCGGTGACACGAGAGAAAAAAAGGCACGTTGTTAACAAAATGAAACGTAATTCTAGAATAAAAATAAAACACGTGCGTAAAAACAGATCATTAAATACAACAAATTAAAATTTTATATTTCCATTTTCTTCTATATCTAACACAGCCTGTCGTTCTGAAAAAAAGTCAAAGAATCTGCAAGAGTAAACCTTGATTTAATTTTTAATGTGCAACAATCCGGTCAAACACGATGATCTCTCCACGCACAATGCTGTCCATTTTGGCTGTGCGCATCTGCTATTGTGTTGTTAAAACCTGTCATGTGCCTCGGGCTCACTGTCATCTGCAACAAGAATAACAAAGACGAGGAACAAAAAAAAGAAAAGAAAAAAAATCCAGACATTATATATTGATGTCAGCTCGATTTTATTTACATACAATGAAAATGATTTATTTTCTTGGGAGAGGTAGGGGGAATAAGCGGACTTGGGAGCAAAGAAAAGAAGAGAAATGGTCTGTCAGGCCGCTGAGAAAAGAAGTTTAAAATGCCTTGAACTATTCACCACTGAGATGGCTAATCAGTATTGAGGCTCCGGGGCAATCGGGCAGCTTTTCAATGTGGTTTTCCCTTTCATCTCAATCGGGATGGAGGCGCTCAATTAAAAGCCTATCAGTTTGTAAGTAAATCAACGCCTATCAAAGTTGTCACATCAAACAAAACGATTATTATTGCAACCCGCCTCTGCCATTAATCTCTTTCTGTGGTAATCTGCTTGACAGGTCAACTTGGAGAGCAAGAAAACCTGGAGTGGACAGTGAAGGGGGCCAAAATATGTTTTCAGGGAAAAATACGAGTAGAAAATAAAAAATAATGTGTGTTTGAGTCCAAAATCTCCTGCAAAGCCAATTTGGAATGGACGCTAGAGTGAATAAAATAAAATAAAACATTAAACCCACATAGTAAAAAGTAGAATCTGCTGCAACAATTTACATTTTAAACTTACACCAAAAGTAAAAAGCCACTTTTCAGCTGACAGAAAATAAAAATCAGCTTGGAACGCGTAAAAGGGTGTAGTAATAAATAAAAACAAGCAATTATCTGATTGTCTACTCCATGAGCATAAGTCATAATTCTGGGATCATGTGCGATATAAATAATGGCAGCTCCAAAACACCACCAACAGCTCTTTTTAATTTAATGTGTGAGTTTCTAAGAGAGGAAAAAAGTCAGCGGAGCTCTATTCCTCCAAATGTTTTCAGAGTTGTGTTTTTTTCCAGGCAGAAAAAGAGGGGGGACGTTTCACAATATGCAAAGATGTGTGATTGATAACAGGCTTGCTGTTTTCTGCAAGGGATGTCAGTCCGTGACACAATATGTGAGTTATTAGGGCAAAGAAGGGCAACCATAAATTTTCACTGTCAGGCGAAAACCCTCTTTATTGTCCGTATGACGAATGGGGCTTCTGCACCAGACACCAAAATACTCGGCATTCCTCTTAAATGGGAACACGTTTTGGCGACCATAATTCATGATATTTAAATAGAAAGTTTTAATATCCTCATATATTTCATAACACTGACGTGTTTATGAATCAACCCTGCATGCAAATACAACTGTTTACATCTAGCGAGGTAATATGTTGGACTTGCAGGATTCCTGGGAGCTACTTTGCAGGGCCGAATCTTTGCTATGGAGCGAGGAAAAAATAAATAAAAAATCAATTTTACGCACGTTTTTTATCGCCACATTTAATGGAAAATATACAATTAAACAACTTTCTTGAATGCAAACTGTCATATTTTACCAATATTTAGACTCAAGTCAACTTTATCTTACACCTAGTCTGTTTTGGGGCTGTTTATATTGTTACCACAAAGTTAAATTCATTTCATTTCGGTGCGTTTCTTCTTCTTTATTATTTACTTTGAAATGATATTCCAGCAAAACCGCACCCCTGTGCCTTTTTTTAAAAGAAAGAAAAAGGACGCATTTCTTATCCACGCAGCAGTAACAGATAAAAGAAGCAGCACCCTGCACAGAGGAAGCTATTAAACCTATTAAAACGCATGCAAAAAGTAGCATATTTTTTTCTACAACTCCAAGAAGGAAGGACAGGTTTACAGCAAAGTCCGTGGCGCGACATTACCTGGAATCATTGCCTACTAAGCTCCGGTGCAAAGCGTCAGAGAGGTAAAAAATCAAAATCAAAACAGCATTGAAACAACATTAAAACGTAATCCCTCTGTCTAAATAAACTTATTTACAATTACTCAAACACAACCACACGTTACATTTTGCCGAATGTGAAGCACCGCTAGGAACACAGTGAGGACTGGAGCCATGCGCACTCTGCCTCTCTCTCTCTCCGGGCGCAGCAGCAGCAGCAGGGAGAAACTGAGCTTTTTCCGCGTATGGGAGGTCTCAGGTGACGTCACACCACATGCAATAAGGCAGAGGACTAGTATGGACTCCCAAACTTTCTGATGTGTCTCAAAAAACAGCCACTGTGACCCAAAAGTATGCAGCCTCGTCCCACACTTCATTAAAGCAAATTATTTTTACTCATTAACTTCAATTAGTGAGGGATGAACATTAGCTGTTTTAGTGTTTGGCTGCAAAAGAGTGTTTGCCTGCATAGGTCAAAGAGGGACATACAAAATGAATAAATATTTAAAATAATTTATAATGCACGTTTCAAAAACAGATATTAATCCAAAGCGAATCGAAAGATAAAATAACTAGTTACCACAAAGACAAATAGTCAAGAATAAGCCATGCAAAATCATCAAGTCTAAAGGAGAGATGCTGAGAGAAAATGCTGAGTTTGCCTGCCTTAAATCTGCATGCAGGGAGTTCCGCAGCTAAGGGGTCCGAACAGCAAAGGAGTGCTCAGCGAACTTTGGAACCGATTGTAAGGCCCTACTGGAGGATCTCAGGCAGCGATAACGCTCATAGGGGGATAGCAGACCATAGAAGCAGGCCGGAGCCTGATCCTTCAAAGCTTTAAAAACAACCCGTTTGAGTTTAAAATCAATCCTGAAACTCAGCGGTAACCAAGGAAGGGTATGGGCTAATGTGATAGTTTGTCTCAGTGCATGTTAAAAGCTGAATTAACTGCAGTCTTTGGATGTTTCGTTTGCTGGTACCAGAGTAAAGTAGTCAAATCTGATGATGTTCTTGATTACTTTTTTAAGCGTGGAGTAGAGAAATGACCTGATCTTGGTTAATTGTCTCTGTTGAGTAAAGCAAGACTGCACCACTTCAGTCATCTGAACATCAAAAGATAACTGAGACTCAAAAATAACACCTAGGTTGCAGGTCTCTTCACAAACATTACTTCATAACTGAAAGTCTTGGTAATCCAATCTTTAATTTCAACATGGAAGGATATAATATAAGAGACACTGGTGCTAAAAGGCCTATAAACAATTGGGTGTCATCCACAAAGAAATGGAGATCAATGCCATGTCTATGCATGATATGCCCCAAATGTATAATGTATATAGTGAACAGGAGAGGAACCAACATAGCCCACTGGGTGGAATGACGGGTGGAATGACTGATTGTCTGGTTGACAAAAGTCTTAGCTTTTGTAATAAGGAAACAACAACAATACATTTTCATCTTGTAATCAGATTTGTTTAAAATCAATTTCCATCACACTAAAATGAGGATTTGGTGGTTTTTCCATACTAATGATACTATCTGGGTGTGTCTCAGGGGCAGTGGTGGTGCAACAGGTTAAGCCCCTGACTACTGATCAGAAGGTCAGGGGATCAAATCCCACTGTGGCCACTGTTGGGCCCTTGACGAAGGCCCTTAACCCCTGACTGCTCCCCGGGCGCTGCACCACGGCAACCCACTGCTCCTGCTACTTGTATGTATAGTAGGATGGGTTAAATGCAGGAGTTGAATTTTCCCAAGGGGATAAATAAAGGTTAAATTATTATTATTAATTATCAGAGTCTTGACACACATCCTAAATGCAGGCAACATCTGCAAGAAGAGTGAGTAATCCTATTTAATGTCTTAAAAGGTTTTTATTTATTTATTTATTAGACCTCCTAGATGTACTTATAACATAACAAACCCATACATTATAATAGGTATTGTATTTCATTCTTGGCATTTGAACAAAACTGTGCAAACTCTGGTGCACTTGAAAGCTCAGGAGAAAACATAATAGTCCTTGAGTTTAGCTTAGTTTGCCTTTAATATTTTGTCTGAAACAAAATAAAATTTTAGTTAAATAACACAATATTGCTCCCAGCTGCTATGTTTTTATGTACTTTTGCCATTAGTCAGGTGGTAGATCTTTCACATTGAAACCCTATAGATACAGATGGGTAATAAATTAAAGGAAAAGCCAACATAAAGTGTCTTAATAAGGTGTTGTGCCACCATGTAACGCCAGAACAACTTCAACGGGCCTTGGTATTGGACTGCTGTCTAACCAGTCGGCCTAAAAACTCCCTTAAGTGTTGAATCGGGTTGAGCTCTGGTGACTGCAAAGGCTACAGCACTCTAGTCACATCATTTTCATGCTCATCAAACTATTCAGTGGACCCTTGTGCCCTTTGAATGATGACTCTTGAAAGAGACCACTCCCATTAGGATAGAAGTGTTTTATCATAGGCTAAAGGTAATCACTCAGAACAACTTTATATTGATCTGCAGAGACCCTTCCTTCAAAGGGAACAAATGGACCCAAACCATGCCAGCAAAATGCCCCCTCTAAGCAAAACAGAGCTAGTAGGGGGTGAAGGCTCAGGTTTTCCTTTAATTAGTCACAAATCTACTAGTCTGACTCACTGGATGTACACTTTGGGCATAAGGCTGCCATTTCCACCACACATTTCACAGGCTTTCTCTTCCCTTTCCACTATCTGTTACTGTTTTCAAAATCCCCTTCGCTACAGGAAATGACAACAGCAGCCTCCGAGCAGCAAGTTATGTGCTAAAAAATTTAAATTTTTAGAGATTTTTATTGGAAGGCAGCACTGCTAGATTTTTTCCAGTGAATTAGCCACTTTAATGACAGTAATCGCCTCACTGTATGCAAATGTTCCACCAAAACACTATCTTAAAGTGACACCGTTGCTGCATCCTGGGCTTAACACCACCTAAGACAACTGTGATGGGTTTGAAGAAATGCAAACAAGCTAGAGTGTTTCTTCCCCTATAGCAGAATGATAATGAAGTGCAGTCGGACCATTCTCTAGCGCTGACACAGTGCTGTGGAGATAGGTGTTGCTATGCAAAAATTAGCATGCATGCACCTGTTTATATGGCTCCAATTAGGGCTGGTTTAATCCTACAGGTTGCAAATGCATTCTAGTAGCATTTGTCATCATTTTTGTGCTAAAGAGATGTCAAGCCAAAATTAAACCCATTATCCCTCCTGTAAACATCACATCACAGGTGGCATCATCCAGTGAAACCCATAAGTAGTACAACCACAAAGTCTAAATAGAGCTCCTCCCTCAGAATAGAGAAGTCAGCTGATACATTAATCCTAAGAATGTACATTCTTAGTTTAGGACAGCAAAGGTGCATTCTTTACAAGTTACCAACACATTTGCAGTTCTAGGACGGAGAAGAAACATTCTTAGTCTCTTAAATTGTCTGCTGCCTATGACATGCTTATTGGTCTGACTACAACTGCAGCTGTTTTTGCCTGGCTCATCTATCACAAGCAAATGGAATATGATTATTTCCCCAATTAAAGAGTTAAACACCTGACTAAGGAAGCCATACCCTCATTTCAGACTAACTCATCCACAACATTGGATCCAGTCATGTATGCTAAGTCTTGAGAAGCAGATGCAATCCCTATTAGAGGAGATTTTTACCTAGTTTAAGGCTATTTGACAAATGTACTACTTTCTCATCAATTAAAACTTCTAAAAACAAACATGCAACATTGTTTAATGGGGCTGGTTTATCCTGTTTGGAGACCCTGGAGCAAAATGTTGCTATCAAATCTCTACTGACCCAGTAAAAAGGCCTAGATGCTACTTTAGTTACATCGAACAACCCACCAAACATGATGTCAACAGATCTCATAGGAGCCGTTTCTCTGGTAGAAAGTAGTTCCAATGAAAACTGTTCTCAGCTAGGCGGCAGACAATGAGACTTTCTCAAAGCCTGTGTAAATGAAACCAAAACTTTTTTTTCATGGCTATCTATGCCACTAGGGTAAGTGAGAAATGTGATGGTGTTTGTAATCTGAATGAACAGACTGTTTTGAAATGAGCCCAATATGTCATGGCATCTAGAAAGAAGGCTTGAAGATGCTGTCAACCTTAGCTTTAGCAAAGAACTACTTAGATAAGCCCCAAAAATGGGAGTCCATGCTTTATTGTAAGTATTTCCAAGAAATGTTTTAGGTTGACGAGACAAACTCCTTTAAGAGTGAGGATAAAGAGATTTATTCCCACAAATATATCTCAGGTAAACACCCAATAAAGAGCTGCCCTTAACCTGCAGTCCCAAAAGGTATTCATTTTGTCATATCTCACAGGTGCTATCTTCATTTGTTTCTAATGGCTTCATATCATTGTTTTCTGCTTGTGTTTTAATTTGCATATGTATTGGGATCCTGGGCTCATTCTGGGCTCCAGAATGGGAGGGCGAGAAGGAAGAGTATGCAAAGGCTGTAATAAATCTAGAATATATTTCTGTTTTTACTTGATGCGTCTTTACAGTGGGGGCATGACAGTAATGTCTGAAAATAAAACATGTACATATACTTCAGGATGTGGGACTAATTGGTTTGGATCTAAAATAAACAGTTTTTAAAATATGTCTTTCCAATAATAAGTGTTTTCTTGGCTCAACTTGCCCCCGGCAAGGGGTAAATTGAGCCTTTGGAGAAAATATGTCAGGGTAAATTGTGCCATCGATTACGTTGAAGTAAAATTGAAAATTTTATACCTCATATAATGCTATATCAAAGCAAGACAAATCCCATACCACATGACCTTTTAAAAGTTATATTTAAAGATAACATGTACAACTTTAAAGGCCAATTTCCTTCAATAAGGCCCCCAGATGACACATTTTTGGAACAAAATCATGTTCAGAATGGACAAATTTTACTGTCATTTTTACAAAATTGGGCTACTATTCAACATATATAAAGGCTACAACTTAAAGGCCACTTGTCTTCAATAAGGCCTACGGATTTCACATTTTTAGAACAAACTCCTGTTCAACATGAACAAAACTGACTGCCATTTTCACAAAACCAGGCAACTGCTCAACATCTATAACGTTTACAACTCCAAAGACCTATTTTCTTCAACAAGGCCTACGTATTTCACATTTTCATAACAAAATCATATCCTGTTCTGGTTTCTTCTCCTATTTTTATTTTATTTTTTTGTCCATGAATCGCTTTAAAGTAATTTAAAGTCAACTTAACCCCGGCCTTCTGGCTCAACTAACCCCACTGCCACCATTTTAACAAAAGTGCATCATCCAGGCAGTTTAGAGCTATAAATTCGTGCTAACAGTTTAGCCTCATATTGTAGCTTACTAATGCACTAACACGTGAAATTGTTTCAAATGTCTCAGTAATTGTTCAGACACAACACTGATAAAACCATAAACATGAAAATTTTACTTTGAACCGCAAAAAAACAACAACAAAAAAACAGTTCTGGTAACTAAATTGTGTTTACCTCTTTCTCCCTGTGCTCCTTCTCTTTGCTGGGAGAGTATAATGGATACAAAAATGTTTGGTCACATGACCAATTTCTTCTATGGTGTTCTAGAAACAAGGGGTGGCTCAACTAACCCACAGGCTCATCTTACCCCACTCTTCCCCCTTAAAACAAACAAACAAACAAACAAAAAACAACACATTATTTTTCTAAGTCAGAAAAGAAGACCGTTTGCATGCTGCCTGTATATTTTTGTGCAGTGTATGTTGGTTGGATGAGGGTTCAACTCTCCTGGTAGTTCACTGGGCAACTTCAGCTAATGTGGGCAAAACTGAAGCATTACATTAAGGTTAATGGAATCTTGGTTTACTTACTTTGATCACATGACTCCTCTGTGGCTCCATGTGTAGCTGAGCTCAGGTATTCATGGTGCTCTCCAGGTGTTGCTGGGACTTTTTCACTGACTGACTTTATTTGCACTTTTTCTACAACTTTGAGGTGTTTCACTTGAAGGAAAACGGCTGATAAACAGCATTTTGTACACATGCAGGCTGAGTCTAATGCTGTCATCAGGAGACAGTCAGCAGCGCTCAGATTTGATCAGCAACAAACTGTGACCGCGTGCTTCCGCACAACAGCCGGTCAGCTGATCGAGTTGGCACGCGGAAACTGTGAAGTGAATTGGAAAGCGCCAGTAGATCTCCAAAGTAGCAGGGTTGCATTCACAAACGGCAGCGTTTCATGTTGACAAGATCGGATTGTTTTTTGTTTTTTTTTACGTGATCAGGATTTTTTTTTAGAGATCCGACTCAGATAGTTGATCTAAAAACAACAAACCACTGCGCTGTCATCCTCAGGAGGAAGTTATGGAACACAACGAGCCGCTGGTCGCTTTGAATGGGACTCAAGTAAGTTTGTTTAGGAAACGCTTTGTGTCGGACTTTGTCCTCCTGCATGTTTTAAGAGGTAACTTTTTATCAGCAGTAGAGTTTTACCTGGGCTGGATTTCTGCATGTTTTGTTTCCTCGAGATCACACGGGTCATGTGACACACTGAGACTGATACTGACGTGACTTTCGTTTTTTTTCTGTTCCTCCTGCAGCTTTATTGTAGAAAAAAATGCCTGTAAGTTGCAGTAATATGGTGTAGTAAAGTATGCACATTGCAGGGTAGTGTGTTTGAATTGTTGCACACTTGAAAATGCTGCATCATTATAACCGGAAAAGACACAGTAAAAGATGGTTATCTCCTTGCAGTAATAATAATAACATGACGTGTGGTTAATACATCACCTGGTTTCATTTGCAGATAATCTGCATCCCAACTGCGGCAGTATGTGTCTGTTTATATCATTCAGATTTAATATCAACTTTAAGATAAGATGTTACAGCAGCTGGATACAGGTAAGGCAGAAAGAAGCACAAGAATTACAAAAGTACAACAGGGCTAAAAAATAAAGATATAATAATAAAAAAGGTTTCACAGAGACAATACACCAATTATGAACCTGCATATGGATATGTACATTATGACATAGTGAAATTAACATATGGATAAGTACAGTTGTGATATGGTAAGTTTACATATGGATACGTACATATGACATGATAAATTTACGTGTATACAGGTATGTCATGGAGGATAATGTACCCACAATTCTGTTATTGCAGTCAAAACAAAAAAACGTTATTGGCGGAAAAGACCATTGTTTAACACAGGGGTGCCCAATCCTGGTCCTCGAGGGCCACTATCCTTCATGTTTTAGATGTTTCCCTCTTCCAACACACCTGATTCAAATGATCAGGATCGTTATCAGGCTTCTGCAGAGCTTGATGATGAGCTGATCATTTGAATCAGGTGTGTTGGAAGAGGGAAACATCTAAAACATGCAGGATAGTGGCCCTCGAGGACCAGGAGTGCCCACCCCTGCCCTACACTCTCCCACACCCACACCCACATATATGGAGTTATCGTAGACAGTATTTTGTCACAAGCCCTATCACAGCTCCACTGGTGCTCTTGAATTGTCATGTTTGACTTTGAACTTTGATTGCACCATATAGTTTACTTTGATGTACATGTTGTCTTTCTGTATATTGGTTCTTTCTGTATATAGTTATGTCTGATTGTATTTGTATTTTGATAAAAAATGGCACTACAGCATGTAAAAATATAAAGATATGCTCTGGCTACTTGTTCTATTGTAGGTCTTAAAGGGTTAATGGAATGCCGCTTTCAGCATGTGACAAAAATATCCCAATAATAATAATATCACCTCACATCACTGTTGGGTGTTGTTAATGGTGTGACAAAGGCTACGCTCCATTTTGCTGTTATGGTGTGCCACTTGTTAAGTAGCAATGAGGGCAGGGAAACCCTGTCAAGGGCAGGTGTTGTATGAGGTGGCTGGTGTGACTCTGAACCTCTAGTTGATAATCAAACAGCAGCAGGTGGTGTAATAACCTTTAATTTAATCTTTCCACAGCTTTCAAGTCTTGGCAGAGACACTGTGGAGGCTTTTCTATTTGGATTCAAGCCATGGCATAAAATATGTATGTTAAGATGTTGTTGGTATACGTGCTACTTTGCTTACGTGCTGCACATGTTGTCATAGGCAGCATGTGTTGTTTTGCATGCAAATGGAACTGGAGTGGAAACCATGCCCAACTCTTGAAGCTTATAATGTTTTCATGAAATCAAACCCCATTTGTGATGCTATTTATGGCTGACAATCTATAGTTATAGCCTGTCAATGTATTTACGTCTCTATAAAAGAACAGATAGGTGCAAATTAAAGGGAAACAAACAACATTTGATGTTTTGATGATGGTGATGTAGAGTTCTGTTGAACACATCAGTCCAAAATCCCACTGAGATTTCAATGGGGTTGAGATCTGGAGACTGCAGAGGCCACAGCATGTGATTCAAATCATTGTTATTTTTCTCAAACCCTTCAGTGACCCCGCATGCCCTGTGGATTGTTATCCTGAAGAGACCACTCTCATCAAGTTAGAAATGTCTCATCATAGGAAAAAGGCAATCACTCAAAACAACTTTGTACTGATTTCCAGTGAGGCTTTCTTCTAAAGGAATGAAGCCCCTCAAAGCATAACAGGGCCACCAGATCCCCTCAATGTAGGGATCACGGGTTCATGTTTTCCTTTAATTTGTCACCTGTCTGTAGTCTCTGTTTAGTTCGTTGGTAGTGGAGTCCGCCATTCCCACACAGGTTTCAGATTCCCTTTACATGCATGAGGGATTTCCAGGATACAATGCAGCATGTAATCCAGTGTAGTTTTATGTAACTGTTAACAACCTCACTCTCTTTACACTGTATCAAAGCTGTTTGAAGTTACAGCTGATGCAAACCCAACTGTGTGTTACTGTGGCTACTTACTGGCAAACCCACCAGTGTTTAACAAAGGAGCTGCTGAAGGATTGTTTGCTGTAGTATTAAACTGCACTTAGTGTTACCAAGATACCCAGACGTGTTGCCAAACCAACTAGGAATAAAATTCTAAAGAATAATTCAGGTGTTTTGGAACCTAGGCTTTATTTTTCTATATTCTTTGGTATAAATGATTCAAAGGGACAAAAATATGTAGTCAGTGCAACATTGCCGCAATATAATTTCACAGGGAATTTGTCTGTGTTGAAGTAAAGCGCTATTTTTTGCATCTGACAGGCTCAGATTGTTATTTTAAGTGTCTAACAACATTACGTATCGGATTTCCGCAGACATAGACGTGTGTCTAACATTTAACAGAAGTCTCGCTCAAGCAGAAGTCTCAGACAATACTTACTGAGTTAAAGAGAGCCGTCTCAGAAAGACTGGAGTACTGTTAGAGATGGATTGCAGAAAACGTAGTTTACTCTTACTGTATGTAAATGATTGTGGATTTCTGAATTGTGACAACAAAACGACCTTCTGCACTTTGCAAAGTTTTCACAGACTACAGACTACTACAGGGACACGCAGAAGTTGTGGCTAGTTTTGCTATAAATAGAACAAAACACTTCTGTCTGCACACTGCGCCTTGCAGACCGTTATGCTTGCAGTAAACATTTGACTACTGCTAACCAAATAGGAAAATAAATCATGTAACAAATCACTTTTTCCTTAAGAAGAATGCTGTTCCAAGAGCAGAGAGTTGATGCTGTGAGCTAAAGTTATATTGTTGATTAATACAAGCAAAGACATGACAGGATAAGGTCATAAACAACCACTCAATAAGCCAGTAGTATGTACAAATACTCCTTGGAATTACATTATTACATTGCAGCTATTTTGCAGTTGCCGGTTAAGGCATTCTCGCTCACTGTTGCACTGATTCCAAACATTTTTCTTCCTATTAATCACTTATACTCAAAAAATATAGGAAAATACATCCCAAGTTTAAAAATACCTTAATTAGCTTTTATGGATTACAACTTTCAGGCTTAAATCCAAGCTTAAAACTCTACGTATACATTGAGTACATATTTTACATAGTAGTACATATTTTTAGCGGGGTCTCTCTGGTGTCCGGTCACATTTGGCTCTGCTCTCTAGTGTTGCAACAAGTGCAGATAACTTTACAAACTGAGGTGTTGCCTGTTTGTACCTCGTATCTGACCTCATGTATGTTGTCCTTCTCTCTCATAGACTCAGATGTTGCTGCCATGTGCCACACTGACACCCCAAACAGACGAAAAACTCAGCTCACCGAAGACCTTCTAGCAACTTTCTGCCCCCCGATTGAAGAAACTTTCAGCGATTCTCCTCCGAGACTCACGGAGGCCCGACCTTTCCACAGTGTGTCCACCCAGACGCTACCTTCATCTGGCTGCACCTTCCTCATTGTCTCACAGGACTGGCTATACTGTCAGTAAGGTAAGATGTAGTTTTTGTGATAGATTTGTGTTTGTTTTGATTCTGTAGGTGGTGATGAGGCTGTGACGAGGTTTAATGTCATGTCTTTTTCTTCAAAGGTTCATTCACAAATGTCTACCTCACGATTAAAAGACCCCTCTCCAACACTGCGACCCTGAACAGGAAAAAAAAATGACCTCGAGCATTGACCGGTGAGTCAAACATTTGACTCCTAGTGTGCAGAATGTCAAGAACCACCTCTTCTGTCTGAGCAACAGTCCATAAGCCATGTATTTAATTTACTAGATGGATGATTTATGAATAATTTATCACCAATCGATCAGTTGACTAATTGTTTCAGCATAAAAGAAAAGTCACTTGAGAGATACAGTGAATTCTGTGTATTCAATTTTACTGCTTTTACCTCAAAATAGAAACTTAGGAATAGGAGAAATAACAAAAGTTCACTGGAGAGCGAATATTCGATGATCTGCTTCAACTGTTGGTTTGTTCACTCTGCAGGGATGACAGCAGTATCTTTGATGGGTTAATGGAAGAAGATGAAAAGGACAAAGCGAAACGGTAAGATCCCTGTGGTTTGTTTTCAGATCAAAGGCATTCAGTGAAGTTAAAAACAGACAAATTCAGTGCAGTTGAGGTCTTAGTTTTAACCTTTGGCCAAACTATAGGCCGGTTACGACAGGGGAACATAACATTGCTGCTTCATCAGTCTTGTACCATGATGCCATTCTGTCATTCAGACACAGGTCACTTTTACATCAATGTTTCTCACGGCTTAATTCACACGTAAAACAAAAGACTAGTGACAAACAGCCCAGTTTATGATTTCCTAAACACTGAAAATTCTGTCCATGTGTGATGATAATCTAACTACAATTTAAAAACAGTACAATTTAAAATATCATGACAGTTGTGATGGAGTTCAGGACTCAACCTGAGGACAACCGCTATGCAACAAATGATTTAACTGCAGCTAATAGACTGTAGCTCTGTGTGTGACTGCTCACCTGTCTGATGTGGGGAAAAAAAGTACACAGTGTGACTTTCCGACCGATCCTGTCTCCATGTCAGGGAAAATTTCTGAGTAATAAATAAAGTTGCTTCACCTGCATAAATGTACGCAACTCTCTGGCTTTGGAGACGCTCATATTGATCCTGCTGCTGTTCGATGCTGCAAGTATTTAATAAACTCGGTGGAAAGACTCCTACAAATGGCTAGACGCAACAAACTTAACTTAAGCTCCTGATAACTGATTTCTCAAAACACAGATTACATATTTACGGTACTTACTGGTGAGTGTCATTAATTTGACCTGTTAATGTCAGTCTTCATTGCAGTATTTTTACGGCCATTTCAGCTTTTAATAGATATGAAATTATAGAGCAAAGTGAATGAGACAAATGCAAAATGATTTTGGCATGCAAACTGTGTCTTTTGAGCTCTCTGAGATGTTTTTGGATCAATATTGATGCTGAAGTCTGGTAGAAACATTCTCCAAATTGCTTCTCACAACTCAAAGTACTGTTGCTTTAGCGTGCCTATCTTTCAATACGACTATCTCAGTATGTAGTTCAGACTTGTGCCGTGTTGAGAACAACACAGAAATGCTACAAAGTCTGACCTACGAAGATTGCTGTTAGGAAAAAGTGACCAGGTACTCATTTTGACAGGAAGCCGATATGGAAAGGAGTGCATATCTGAAAGGGGCTTATGTAATCAAAAGAAAATGTGTTGTTCTTTCATGTCAACAGTGTGTCCCGTAACAAGTCTGAGAAGAAACGCAGAGACCAGTTCAATGTCCTCATCAAGGAGCTGGGTACCATGTTGCCGGGCAACACCCGGAAGATGGACAAGTCCACTATTTTGCAGAAGAGCATCGACTTTCTGCACAAACACAAGGGTAAGAAACTCTCGTGACAGCCAGATATCTGCTCGGCTTTGAGATTCGTGGAGTTGTGAGCTGCATGTTTTATGTCTCCTCCCTCAGAAATTGCTGCTCAATCAGAGTCAACTGAGATCAGACAAGACTGGAAACCTCCTTTTCTTAGTAATGAAGAGTTCACTCAGCTGATGTTGGAGGTGAGGCAGTGTTTTCTACTTGCTTTCCTTTGGTTTCCATGCAGAAATATAAGTGAATTAAAAGAGAGCATTTTGTTTCTGTCAGGCGTTAGATGGATTTTTCCTTGCAATTATGACTGACGGGAATATAATCTATGTCTCTGAGAGCGTCACATCCCTACTAGAACACCTACCTGTGAGTATAAACTGTATGAATTATTGATAAGCTGGTCGTTTGTACACAACTCTAAAACAACAGCCATTAGTGTCAGTTGTTCGTTGCTTAAAGATTGATTAGTTTTTCGTGTTTCAGTCTGATCTTGTGGATCAGAATCTGTTAAACTTCCTGCCGATGGGGGAACAGTCAGATGTGTACAAGGCTCTGTCTTCTCATGTCATGGAGGGAGAGACGCTGACGCCTGAGTATTTAAAAAGTAAGTAAAGTTATTTTTTCATCTTGGCATTTTCAGTTGTTGTATTATATTACTATGTTATTTCACATGTGTATTTAGTCATCACAAGTACCTTTTTTTCAGTTCTTATGTTTATGTTTCTTTTCAGCAAAAAATCAGCTAGAGTTCTGTTGCCACATGCTCCGAGGGACAATCGACCCCAAAGAGCCCCCCGTCTACGAATATGTCAAATTCATTGGAAATTTCAAGTCCCTGAATAATGGTGAGTTAAATTACACAAAGTATGATGCTGGCGCTGAGGGGTTTTTGTCTGTGTGAAAGGTTTGAAGTTTTAACTTTTCTTTAATTCTATTTTCCACCAGTGCCTAACTGTACCCGAAACGGTTTCGAAGGAGTGATCCAGCGATCGCTTCACTCTGCCTTTGAAGACAGAGTATGTCTCATAGCAACTGTAAGGCTAGCCAAACCACAGTTTATAAAGGTAAGAATCATTAGCTGTTCTGACACCTCTCCTTTTATCTGGTTCATGCTTCAGGGTTAGAAAAAGGTAGTTTTAATTAGAGCACGGCTCCACAGTAATAGTTGCTCAGTCACTCCAAGGCAAACCTATTTGGGCTCCTGTAAGCCATAATGTGAAGCCCCCAGTGGCCTCTGTTGGCAACCACTTTTCAACTGTTTAAAAACACTTCATCTGTTTGTGCTGTGTAAAATCTGTCTTCCTGCTGAGTTAAAGAGCTACTGTTGGATTTACTTACCATGTTTAATTTTGTGAGTGTGGAATACAAATCTAATGATAACCCATGATCATCTTACATCTTATTACACAAGACGGTTATACTAGAATTAATACAGCAGAACATGAAAGAAAGAAAAGCAGAAAGTTCAGCACAACTTATAACATGGATTAGTGTTTGACAAACAGGAGAGGATAGTTAAAATGTGATGTACAACAAAACAGCAGGACATAGACACAACAATTAAGCTCATTATATTTCCTGCTGGTTCATCTCAGTGTTGGTTCAGATAACAGAGAGGGAGCTAGATATTCTCAAAACGTAGTCTGATGATAGATGGAAGAGTTTTTGATTATTTAGAAAATGTATGTTTTTTTGGAAATCAAATAGAACGTGATGGCAATTGCATTAAACATCGGTAATGCTAATATTGAGTTTTCCAAACAAAATTGTTATAACTCATGGAAACAACACATTGAATATAATAAAGGAAAATTTCAAAGTCGATAGCAATTCTGTATATGTGTAGGGATATATTCATTTTTAAGGCCTTTTATATATTTTATTGCATATCTTACATTCTGGAATTGTTGGGGTTTCCCTTTAAAACTATTTTTTAAAAGTATTTTTTGGGGGAGTTCTTTCCATTTTTATTGACAGAGAGAAACAGGGTGAAAGGGGGTATAGAGGAGAGTGACATGCAGCAAAGGGTCTTGAGCCGGACTCAACTCATGACCGCTGCTGGCAACCTGCGCCCACATCCCACCAACTCAGCGAGCTATACGGCGGCCCTAAAACAAATTTTAATAGTGCTGGTTACTGTGATTACACTCACTCACTGTTTCTCCCATTATATGAATGTAATTATTTGGTATATTATAAAACAATGCATGTTCAGAGCAAATCAAAAGTCATAAAAAGTTGCTTTTGCGTGAGTATAAATATTATCTGACAGGTATTTGCAAGCTTATTGTACAAAAGGCCTAAAAAAGGGATCAAATTAATGGAAATAGACATATTTTAAACTATGTTATTTGCTTTTTGTTTTCGAGTGTGGAAAGTGTGAGTGATTTTTTTCTTCTTTGGATTTCTGGAGGGTAGCGTAAATGGATAAGAATGTAAGATGGCCATATATAAACATTGCATCTGCCTGAACCTGTCCAGTCACTACTTAAAACACAGACTCTTGATTTAGTTTTATATAGTGTAGAATTATTGTATTATGTGTGATGAGAGAATAAAAATATATTTAATAAATATAAACTACATAATTCTAAAAGTATGTAGTCTAAATAAATGTAACTCTTCTTTTACAGGAGATGTGCACTGTAGAGGAGCCGAATGAGGAATTCACCTCTAGACATAGTTTAGAGTGGAAATTTCTCTTCTTGGACCACAGGTAAAGTTTTTCCTTAATTTATCAAGAGCAAAGGTGAATTAAGTGTATGTTCTTTGTTGCTTGAAGATGTATTTTCCCTTTGCTGTTTCAACATCTGTATATACATGTCAGAACACATCTCAAGGCACTCCACATAGTGAGGTGAAGATGTAAAAAAATAATGGAGAAACCCCACAAATCCAAAAGATTCCTGTTGAGCAGGTTTTTTGGCATCAGTGTTTGTGCTGACCATTCATTGAGTTTATACTCATATCTAACCTGGTTGGTTCAATTCAAGCTCTCAAACTGTTGTGAAACTACCTGAACAGGATGACTTTAGTCTTTTTCACAGTTAGGTTCTGGTGTAGTTTGTTAGTGACTGTGAAAATAGATATGTAATTTAAATCTATCCATGGATCATGATCTGTCAAAATAATCGCTGATCTGTAAGCTCGTATTTATAATTTTGTGACCATGATATTGTGTATGCCTATCAGCCTGTGACTGCAGGCATTTTCCGGTAAACTAGAGGAGTGTTCAGCATTTGTCCAACTTAATGTATTGCTGCATTTCCCCATTAAATAGTGAATGAAACTTGGAGATCACATAGGAACTGTTACCATAACTCTACAAACTGCTCTTTATTTGTTCTGTTTCTGTCACTACTTATTACATATGAAATAAATTACGAATGCTTGTGGTAATCTGTTTCACATGCATGTTGTGACTTCAGAGAACATAATTTAACTTGTTAAGAACAATAAGAGCAGCCTGACCTGCTGTCAGTCACTAGTGTTTACCCTCATGGGTTCATGTAGTGCTGATGATGCAGGATGACATCACCAAAACTGTCCAATCAAAGAGTTACCTGTCAGTCTGTGTAACTTGATGCTTACTCCTCTTTGTTTGTAAAAAAAAAAAAAAAAAAAACTAGTGTCAACATGAACTAGACCTCAACCAAAAGGCAACAATAGATCTTGATTTTTTTTCTTTGGGATAGAACAAATGAATTGAACTACAGGTGCTCAAAGCAAACTTTATGCCTGTAACAGGCAACAAGTGAGGTTTGTCAAAATGTATCACTGAGTGTCACAGCTTTAAAATCTCTATAAATGTGACTGTTTAGCTTGATTATCTCTGCAGCAAGGGACTCATTGGGACGAGTGGATTGTTACGGTGGAGCCAGAATCACATGGCTGTAAATGATCCTAAATCCTATGATTGAGGGGATTTTTCTTTGAAAGTGCAGAACTTTTGTCTCCATTTCGTAGCAGGGAGAGTAATTACAGAGGCACTGTCAACACATGCCTATAACCATTGAGTACAGTGTTTTTTCCTTTTTAGACTATAATCCTTCCCCTGAATGTCGAGTTTCTTTTTATCTGTAGCATCAAAAGCTTTTCCTGAACACTTTGTGTGATTTTCAGCAATAGTCCTATTTCCTGTAGCCTTCTCTATTGCTATGGTTACTCCCTCCTTTAGCTCTGTCAAACCAGTCATTGCTGGTTGATGTAAAACTCATTGCTACTGGTGCGCCGGAGCAGAAACATGGTCACAGAAACTAGATTAAAAACTGTGGCATGCTGTGAAATTCAGCAAGATGCCACATAATCAGCATTGCGTGAACTCATTTGACTTGACTGTAATGGATTTTCATTTATATGTGAAAGTTCTGGACACCAACTTCAAGCTCTGCTTTTGTCACTGGAACCCCTTGTGAAAAACACTTTATTACCTCCACCAAGGAGGTTATGTTTTTGCCGGCGTTTATCTGTTTGTTAGTAAGATAACTTGAAAAGTTATGAACGGATTTTAATGAAATTTTCAGGACACGTTGATAATGGGACAAGGAACATATGGTATTATATATCATATTGGTAACGTTCTGGATTACCATCTGGATCCAAGAATGTTTTTTTGTGGAAATCACGAAGGAGGAGGCATAGCTCAATAGGATGAGCATCCGTTTACAAAGCCGCAGGCCCTGGTTCGAATCCTGTCAGTGCCAATGAAAAAAAGTTTTGTAGGGGTGACTGTGGCTCAGGTGGTAGAGCGGGTTGTCCAATGATTGTAAGGTTGGCGGTTTGATCCCCGGCCCCTCCACATGTCGAAGTGTCCTTGGGCAAGACAGTGAACCCCAAATTGCCTCAGATGTATGTCGCTTTGGATAATAGCATCTGCTAATTGTTGATTGTGATTGTAATTGTAATTGTAAATCACAATATGGGTGGAAATGAGCTGCTTGGTGGAGGTCTGCGCTCTCCAAGTGCTTTTCTAGTTCCTTTTACTGTGAAAGCTCTTTGATAATTAACCCATAAATTACAGTATGTGATGACGTAGTCACAGGGCATTATGAATAGTTTAACACAGAGCTGCACAATTAATCCAAGATTAATCACAAACATAATTTTGACATCTCAAAACTAAATTAACATGACAGACCGTGAAATTTAAAATTTAAAAAAATGCTCCACTCAGAAAAAAACCCCATATGGATAAAATCGCTTGGTTTCAACTTTGGTAACTCTAACACCTTATTTCAGTCTGTTTTTGTAGTGACAGTCAATAAGCAGATGTTCAGCTAGTGAGAGGTTTTGGGTACAATTTTATTTATTTTTTGCCTCTTGGTGATGTGCTAAATTCGGGTGAAGGAGACCCTTATTCTAAGTCTTCTTTAGAAACAAAGACTTGTACATTAACAGGAATGTAGCGGTGCTCTTAATTAATATGTGAAAGTGTAATAAACATATTTTGTCCCTGGAAGTTAATAACTGTGATAAAGAGTCTCGATCTCCATATTGATCAAAGCAATCGTGATTATCATATCGGACATATTTGTGCATCCCTAGTTTCACATTAACAGAAGATGTGCAGAATAACTTCCTGTGATTCATCTCAATATTATTTACTGTGTTTTTCCAGAGCTCCACCCATCATAGGGTACCTCCCATTTGAGGTCCTGGGTACATCAGGGTATGACTACTACCATGTAGATGACTTGGAGACGTTGGCCAAATGCCACGAACATTGTGAGTACACTTCTGTCAGCCATCAGTAAAGTGAGCTGATCTGTAGTTGTTGCCTTCTTCTTGAGCTTTCAAAAAGTAAACGGCAGTCTTCTCTTTGTTTATTTATTAGTAATGCAATATGGCAAGGGAAAGTCCTGCTACTACAGATTCCTCACCAAAGGGCAGCAGTGGATTTGGCTTCAAACTCATTACTACATCACCTATCACCAGTGGAACTCCAGACCAGAGTTCATTGTCTGCACACACACTGTTGTAAGGTAAATGGAAGATGAATCCCTCCAACACACATACAAAAGTAGAGAAACACATCTGTCTATATCGTGATATTTTCTGCATGTATGTGTATTTCAATCACTGTCTTTGCTTCACAGTTATGCTGAAGTAAGAGCAGAACAGCGCAGAGAGCTTGGCATTGAAGAATCACCACCTGAGATCACAGCTGACAAGGTGAAACATTTGTCCAACACCTTTCTTCAAAATTAATTAAGAGATGAATGGAGTAGTAGTGACCTGTGACAATGCTTTGTAACAGCAGTCCCAGGACTCAGGCTCAGAGTCCCAGCTCAACACTTCCAGCCTGAAGGAGGCTTTGGAGCGCTTCAACCACAGCCGGACCCCCTCGGCCTCATCTCGCAGCTCACGCAAATCCTCACACACCGCTGTGTCTGACCCGGCCTGTAAGCACCTTCACCAATAACCTGTTCATTATCAAGCAGTTTGACACCCTCACGGGGGATCTCCACGACTGATATTACTTTATATTAAGTATGTTTTATTTTAATGTCATCATCATGTTTATATTTTCCCCTCAGCATCACAGATGAAGCTCCAGGGAGACAGGAGTACACCTGGCCGCCAGTCCGTCTCTGCCATGGAGATGACATCACAACGAAGATCATCTATTAGCAGTCAGGTTAGTGAAAGGGCAAGAATAGTCTGGTGTCAGATTTCTGCATAAAGGTGTCCTGGATCATGAGAGATTTCACAAGGACTTCATACTTTTTGTTTGGTTTCTATTGTGTCCATCAGCAGTCGATGAGCTCCCAAAATACAGGGCAGAACATGGCACCTTCTATGGTTTCACAGCAGCAGCAACAGCAGCAGCAGCAGCAACAGCAGCAGCAGCAGCAACAGCAGCAGCAACAGCAGCCTCAACAACAAGTTCAGACCAGCAACCAGGTAGGACACTTATCTTATTTGTTTTAAAGACCAATTCTTAAATAATAGCAGGTGCTATCATTCACATGAAATCTTCTTGATTCTGTCTATGGCGCTTTATTACTGGATGTATTCTTGATACGAGGGCTGATCACAAAGTTCCAATACTGTTCGTGATGCGCGTGCAACATGTGTGAGCACTGTTATGAGTCAGGAGACCACATGGCACAGCGCTGTCAACAGCAGGACCTGTGTTGCACACATTTTTGTGACGAATAACCCATCTGTAAAAAATAAATTAATAAATCAGTGGTGATGAGAAGTGGGTCTGTGGCTACACAAACAGCAGTTTTCACAGTAGAAGAGCCCACAGTTTCCAAGACATTACATTCGGTCAGAGATGCACCAGGAACATACTTGTTGTTTTCCTTAACATTCACCTGGTTGTGCACCAGGTTTTAGCCCTCCAGGGTTGGACTGTCAAGGCAGAGCCCTACTGTAACATCCTGAGGTGTCTGAGGGGAGAACATTCAAACTGCCTGAACTGTGGTGTGATGAATCGTAGATTCTACAATGTGCAATGCGCCCGGTCACAGTGTGGACTGATGATTATGCACAGTTTTTTTTGGCCACAACAACCCAGTCATCCCTCCTGACCTGCCTTACCCCTAGATTTGGCTCCCAGTGACTTCTTCCTCTTCCCCAAAATGAAATGCCAGTTGAAGGGTTACTGTTTTGACACAGTTTAAGAGATTCAATGCTCATCGCAGATGGTGTTGACATGTTGAGGGGACGAGACTTTCAGGGAGGGTTACAAGCGTTGCAGTAGCACTGTATCTCTGCAGAAGGAGACTACTTTGGAGCACATGGTGGCCAAATTAAATCATACACACTTTTGAATTTTTGTAGACACAGTGTGAGAATTTTTTGATAATACCCTGCATAATTATACCATGATTTATTAATAAAAAAAGTTAAGTAAAATCGTTTTTACAAGTGTAATTGTTTAATGAGATGGGATGACTATTAAGTCAGCTGAGAGAATGCTTTTCTCAACTGCCTAGTAGGTCACATGTTTTACAATTACAGGGACGCTAACCCAGACATACCTGAACCACTGTTTCAGTTGGTTACTAGGCAGAGCTGTTGGTGGCCAGTTTGAGGATTAGTTTAATTTCACAACTCCTCCTGTAAAAGTTGTTGGAGGAAGTAAAAAATATAGTGCACATGAACATTTTCATATCTGCTCTGCAGTATGTAAGAGGTTATTTGTTCAGGCAAATGTGGTCCAGTCAAAATCATTAATGGCTTTGTAATATAATACATCATAGGATGAAGTGCTGCCAGATACAGGCGTGCAGAAATGCACCACCTCATCACTTTCTACTATGTTAACATATTCTTATTCTTTGTCAGTCGATGGTGCAGTTCTCCAACCAGTTAGAAGCCATGCAGCACCTGAAGGAGCAGCTTGAGCAGAGGACTAGAATGATCGAGACCAACATTCAGCGGCAGCAGGACGAACTACGGCAGATCCAGGAGGAGCTGCAGAGGGTGCAGGGACAGAGTCTACAGGTGCGACTGAAGTGCTTGGGATTGAGTGAACATATAGTCCGCTAAATATATGATAGCTTTGCTTTTTTGATTGTTTTTGGTTTATTTGCTGTTATAATTACTGTTATAATTTGAGTTGGAGTCTGAATCTGTGATGCCCGTTTCAGATGTTCGTGCAGAAAGGAACTGGAGGACTAAATCTCAGCTCCGTTCAGATGGCCCAGGGGACCGCTGTGCAGCAGGGGGGGACACTCAGCATGCAGGGCCAGGTGGTCTCTGCAGGGCCTCTACAGAACAGCATACAGCAACAACATACTGTCCAGACCCAATCCCAGCAGCAAACAATCCTGCGGGAACAGAGCACAACACTCTCACAGGTCAGACAAACTAGACGGCTCTGCTTTTCGCCTTGCCATTCATTAAAAACATCACATTGTCTCACTGGCACATTTTATTCATAGATTTTTGTATCCAGTGTGCCGTAGCTCATGTCTCTGACTCCGGATTTGTGTATTTCTGTCTCAGCGGTCGTCTCTCACTCTGCAGCCTCAACAAAATCCACTGCCTGCATCTCTCTACAACACAATGATGATCCCTCAGCAAAGCCCTGCTAACGTGGTTCAGATTGCCACAAGCCTGGCACAGAATACTGGACCCAACACGCCTGCTGTGGCAACATTTGCACAGGACCGTTCGGCTCAGATTAGGTTTGAATCTTCATTTAAATCTAAGTCGTTGTGTCTCTACAATACAGTTTCATATGGAAGAGAAATATCCTGACCAATATGGTGCCCTTTACAGGTTTCCTGCCGGTCCTCAGCTGCTCACCAAGCTAGTGACAGGACAGATGGCATGTGGGGCAGTCATGGTTCCCACAACCATGTTTATGGGCCAAGTGGTGACGGCCTTCGCTCCTCAGCAGGGCCAGACACAGACTATCAGCATTTCCCAACAGCCACAGCAGCAGCAGCAACAGCAGCAGCAGGAGCAGCAAGTGCAGCAGGTCCAGCAGCAGTCGCAGGTCACAGCCATGCAGCCAGGGCAGGCGTCTCTGACCCAGCAGCAAACACAGTTCCTACAGGTAAAACTGAAACAGAGACAGTTTCTTGTCAGTTCTATACAAAGTAAGATCATGTTTCTTAACTAAAGTACCGGTAGCTTGTTGTTGAGGTGACCAGTTAAAATCTGCTTGTAAATTTCAGTTTAAATAAATTTGCTCATAGAACGTCACAGTTTAATTCAGTGAAATGGAGGTATGCCTGTGATGTCACTGCACATAAAGCTGCAGTTGAATTACAATCATACATCTATCTGCGAATCAGCTTCACAACTACAGGCAAAAAGAAGAATGAATTATGATTTCCTTGGTCACCTTATTGGCTACCTCAGCAGTTGGTAATTGACTTAAAATCTAAATATTTTTGCAGACGTGTCCACAGAGGTGGAGAATGTCATTTGTAAGACCTTGTGGTTCTGATTAGAATACAATGAGGAACATTCAAGCTTTGTTTAGAGGAATGTAAGTGGAACTGAATTTCTGGCTGCAGTTCAACACTCGCAGGCTACTGACTGTCCAGTAGGACATACAAATGGTACAGCCTGACCATTGTTAGATTATACAGAAACTGATATAGATATTTGTGAGATTAAAAAATCCCACAATATGCTGATTTTTCTTTTTAACAATCTTGACACGAAACCCTTAGCTTTAGATTTAAATAAACTGAAACCTCAACTTGTCTAGTGCTTGAGGATAAACTAGATGCTGGTGACATTATTTCTATGTCAACTTAAATCTGACTTGGCATTTTGTATGAACAAAAGCTGGTATAAGCTGATTTACTGGTCTAACTTAGTTTGACTCATCAGACGTAGACCTCTGGTATAAGCCTACCATCTATCTGCGTATTACAGTTTTCAAATCACTTTAGCTACGAGAAACAACAACCTCTGAACAGCAACCTACATGCTAAAAATGGCAAGTTTTGCAGTTGATTTGGATCATGAGATGAGGTAGGCCTGCTTTGGTCTTTCAGTGAATTAGTTACTCTAATGAAATCGTTGTTATTTTGCCGTGGCATCATCGCCGCATTCAAGATTTAGAACCACACAAAACGACCGATTTATTTAAAGAAATGCAAACAATCCAGAGCTTTTTCCCCCTATAGCAGAATGATGATGAGGTGCAGTCAGACCATTCTCCAGCGCTGATACTGCGCTGTGGAGATAGGTTTGCTATGCAAGACTAGTGTAGCTTTAATGGATGGTTTGGTGTCAAGATATTTGTCCATTCAAAAGGCAACAGCAGCAACAACAGCTGGCCCCTCACAGAGCAGATAGTTTGTCTGACCGCTCTGCTGCACAGCCACAGTTTGTTTGCCTCTCACTGTCAGTTGGGGTGAGGGGGGTGTTGCAGATCCTCTTGCTTTACAGTGAATTGATGGTGCCGTCATTTAAAATGTTGCCTCGTACAGTTTTACATAGACTGTAAATAGAAGATGTATGTAGTCACAGTGACGTCACCCAGTTTCACATTTACTCATTGCCATCTTGACTGAGAACCCGAGGACACAATGCATGGCAATAATGTGGCAACCTGTCATTCACAAGGCAGCCCCACATAAAAACAGAACCTTCTCTATCGACTATTTTACTCTAAAAATAACTCTAATTTACTAAATGAACACGATGTGATACTGAAGGATACTTGAAACTAGTGATTGAGTCTTATGAGGAAAATGTTTACTTAGTTAACAAGTCTAGTTAGATGTAGGATTATTTTCTCATATGTTTCTATACAAACTGACTTCTTTTTGCAACCAGAAGAGTCGCCCCCTGCTGGCTGTCAGAAACAATGCATGTTTAAGGCACTTCTGCATTGGCTTCACTTTTCAGACCCTACAAAGGCTACGTCCATCTTTTACATATAGTCAATGATAAAATCTTGGCTATTTCTATATGGCTAATCTATATTTTTCACTTAAGGCTCCTCGGCTCCTTCACGGAAACCAGTCCACCCAGTTGATCCTGCAAGCAGCATTCCCTTTGCAGCAGCAGGGTACCTTCACTGCCGCAGCCCAGCAGCAGCAACAACAGCTACAGCAGCAACAACAGTTACAACAACAACAACAACAACAACAACAACAACAACAACAACAACAACAGCAGAAGCAGTTACAACAGCAGAAGCAGCAGCTTCAGCAACAGCAGCAACAACAGCTGGCCCCTCACAGAGCAGATAGTTTGTCTGACCGCTCTGCTGCACAGCCACAGTAGCTGGCTGAAGTGGAGTTTGCCACATGGGTGTCTTTGTGACAGGAGTCTAAGGAGGAGTTCTGCTGAAAGCGCAGCCCTGAGACCGTGCATCAGAGGCTGGGAAGTGATTGGATGGGCAGGCCATGCTTCCCTTCTTTCACAAGGATCTTTTGCTGTTTGCACTTAACTCCTGAGCAGCAGAGAAGCCAGGCCTGGGCTCGCTGTGGCTCTGGCGGCAGGTTTTGGCTCAAAGCCCTTCCCTCCATGAAAACAGGGAGCCACAGTCCCTGTAACGGACTCCCCATCACTCCTCCCCTGGCCCACTAAAAGTGTCTGTGTTTGTGTGTGTGTGTGTATGTATGTATGTGTGTGTGTGTGGCGTGCGTGTGCGCGCGCTCTAGTCACCCTCACAGGATTATTTCATGCAGTGCTCTCCAGTCAAAGCAGTGAGGATTCTATCTTCACTTCAAGGACGTCCTGCAGAGCCGCCAGAGGATTGTTCGTTTTGGATGTTTTCTCCTATTCTTGTTTTTCATGTAAAAATAATTATGGGTCAGAAAATATTTTTAAGAATGTGGTGTAGATTGAACTTTTACTGTACAGAATATTGTGTAATATATAATGTAAATATACTGAAAAAGAAAGAACTAATATTTTATATGATGCATGAAATGAAATGCATAGTCTGTTATTTGCAGCTTTGAATATGCTTTTTTTCTTGTACTCTAAGAAAAAAAGATCTTAAAATGCTCAGTGGCTGATATTTTCACACACTTCCTTTCTCCCAGGGGATGTGTTTGTTTGTGTGTCTGCATAGCAGACAATGCCGATGCTGTTTGTTGTGTCACAGTTTGTTTAATCCTTGACTCATATTTTCACACAGTTTCATGAAACTCAAAATAATAAACAATCGTTTTAAAGTATTTTTAAGGTTTTTAAGATGTGCTTAAAGTCCAAACACTTGAGACTCTAAATTCATAGTGAGTCAAATATTGTGAATGATATAGAAACCAAGGTTTGGCTAAATGTATGCAACAATACGATTTGCCAGCATAATCCTTCATATCGTTATTTCTTCTTTTTTATCACTTGATCCCTCCATTTCACAGCCATCCATAAAGCCTGAGTGGCACCCAAAGCTGCTTTATTCCAGCTACAAACACTTTTCCTTTCAAATTTATTGAAATATTAAAATATATAGAATCAGACACCTGTTAACCTGATCATCCATCCAGTCTTTAGCCACTTATCGGGCTCACTGCAGATCTCCAAACTAGCTCAACTAGCTGCTTCTTTTTTTAACAGAAAGAAAGCAGCCGCTATTGTCCGTATATCTGTAGTCTGTGTGTCTGTACACCTGAAAATTACTCTTCAGCTGCTAAAAGCTCCACTGTGTTCCGCAGCTGAATGCCAACTTCGCCTGTCTGCTGATTGATGCTGGGCAGGTAGTGCACAATAGCTTTTTTTAGACTAACAGCATCCAAAAACAGTTTCCACTGCCAGAAAACCAAATTATTGAGCTGAAAGTTGCTTAAAAAAAACGCTGCCTAGAGCTGAGAGGAATGTATAATCAGGCAGTAAATGTCTGTAAGTTTAACACTACAAGTGATCCATTTCAAATACAAGCAGTTATGAGCACCGTTTTTAATATAAAAATGTTGATTATTAGGATGAGATTGCTGCAGGACACAGAAAATGTTAATCTAAAGCCAAATCCACCCCCCAAAAAACCCATAAAGACAGGTTTTAAAGATTTTTAGATTTTCAGGACCCTTTAAAGCTGCAGGAGGCAGAAATCTGGAAAAGCAACTTTAAACATTCATTCTGGCTTCAAACAGGTTTTAATGTTTTTCCTCTGAGTGAAAGTATTGTTTCTGTTGCACCATATTCCCACCACCGACTTAGTGGCTCTTAACACTCTTATTTGATCTGTGTAAAAAGCCTTCTGATGTCTGAGAAGATGATGTGCAGAAGTCTAGTTTTCACTCGGACTGCCTGAATTAGAAAATACTGAAAAGTTTCAATAGAATTTTTATAGAAATAAATACTAATACTGCCTACCCCAGCTTTATCTGCTAGATGGTAAAAAAGTAGCTTTGTTGTTTAGAAATCACAACTGAATCCATCCTAAAGTAGAGATATGTGCTTTCATGAGCTGGTATTTCATTATTTAGGGCACACCTGTCATAATTCAAACTGAGGATGACACTGAGGGGATGAGCTCCCCAGCCGACCTACACATTCTGGCTCTGTAGGTTTGCCTGACGGCCTACTCACCATCTGATCGAATTCACAGCCAGATGGTAACGAGCTGACAGCTCAGCCTCTTCTTCATCTGTGTGAAGTGATGGGATGAGCTCAACACATGGCCACAAAGTCGCTCTTTGACTTTTGGTCCACAGTGTCTCATAGCATCTCTCCATGTTAATGAGGAAGTCCTGTTTAGCACATAACATGGGTTTATTTGCGTCGGATGTTTGTGCCATGTCATGTTGAATTTAGTCCTTTTTCTTACAGTAAAATTGTGACAGAGTTTTATTAAATACACCAAGTCATGTGTAATAATAACTTCACTTTCAATCATTGGAAAATGAAAACATTATTCATCCACTGTGCAAAATTTATAGACGTCATGCATGGTTCAGTCCAAGCTTTGAGTAGTAGTTGGGATGTCGGACTCACGATTTGGCCCATTTAGACTGAGGTGGTTTGTCAGGGAAGAAATCCAGCAGCTACTGTTTCTACTGCAGTGAAACTAACTTGCTTTTATGATGCTGCACTTTAACTCCAGTTGTTGCCTGTTTCAGTTTAGCAGACTTTATTAGGTGGCTGCTCCCAATATGTATTACCTGAACATTTCAAATTTTATCGAAGGTATCTAATGATACGTGGAGTGTTTGGTTCGTCAGCCTACAGTATATTTTTGTAGCCACGTCACCACCAGCATCATTTAAATCATACATGTTTGAGTTTGGACATTTTATTCATTCATTCATGTTTAAATTGCAGTTAAGACACTTTGAATAAGGGGCCATATGAAAATTATTGAAATGAGGGTGAGGTAAACCTTATGTTTGATTGTTGACACTTGCCTTGATTTGCACATACTCCTTGATTTCAGCACTAAAACCTGATTTTAAGCCAATTAAAAATGCTAATGACGCAATTTTGTTTTTTACAGAGCTTAACCAATTAATATCACCTACTTTGTTTCTATATCATGTTTTCATGTGGATTGCAGGCCTTCCTAGGTGAACTCCAAACAGAAAAAATACGTTAGTTATTAATCTAAATATGCTATTTGCTTAAAGAGATAGTTTAGAGATGTAGTAGTTTTGGGAAATGTTGCAGTTTCCCCACTCCCCAAAGCTAGAAACTAATAAAAGCCTTAAGACAGACCATTTTGAAATGCAGTTTATGTCAGAAGGTTAAGTCAAATAGTAATATTATGCTATCCTGGATCTGTTGTTGAGTGTCTGTTGCATCAAATAACAGAATGATCCCATAGGCATTCAGAAATTGAGTAAACTAAGACTAAACTAAGGTCTAAATGATGCATTTAAAGGACCAGTGTGAAGAATTTAGGGGGCCCTATGAGCAAAAATGGAATATAGTTTTCACAATAATGTTTTCATTAGTGCATAATCCCGTGTAACTACGGATCATTGTGTTTTCCTTCACTTGGAATGAGCCCTTCATGTCTACACAGGGAGCAGGCCGCCTCCATGTTTCTACTAGGGGTCGACTGATATGTTGTTCTTCCAGGGCCGACATCCATACCAATTATTAGTAATCATGGAGCCTGATATACTATATACTGATATACATGTTTGCGTTTTGGTGTCAAAATTTGGAATAACACAAACTTTTAAAATGTTTCCATTTTACTGGGAATTTGGTAAAAAAGAATAACGATACCAATAATCTAAAATAATGCTGAATATCATATGTGATAGTCGGCCAGGCTGAGAATAAGTGGACCTCTAGTTTCTACAGTGGCCTCGAACAGACAAAGCAAACACTGCTCTTGAAATGTCATTTTTATATGAAAGTTGCAGCCGCTGTAGGTTCTCCTGCAGGCTGTAAAGGGAGGGATGATAAAGTTGGTTACAATCTGCAGCCTCACAGCTAGACACCACTAAATCCTACACACTGGCTTTTTTTATTTGACCATAAATCTCATAGTAATGCAAAATAAACCTAATGCAACCATTGGCTATGTGCATGCACATGAGCAGAATGCACCTTTATAACCTACATGACGCATTTTTAGTGACACAACAAATCATTAAGTCTCTTTTTCTTGATTAAAACTCACAAGAAAATGATGAAATTGTTTTGAAATCTGGGTCAAGACCATATTTTAACCTTCCTTCACCAATAATAACAAAAGCAGAATCCTTCTCCCTCTCTGAACCCCTTTAAAATGTCCATACAGTCCCTAATACCTTCTTTCTCTACTGTTTGGTTTCTGTAAATTAATAGTATAGATAAACCTCACAGTCTGGACTCCACTCAGCATCCCTCTCCTGCTCCTGTTCTTTAAAATCTGTTATGATACTGCAACACATATCAGTATTTAAATAAGGTGGCAGTTCTCTCCTATAACTTGTAAACCCTGTAGAGTAAACCTGGTCCTGTGCTGCATGCAAGCAGCACTGTGGCGTGTGATACAAGACGTGCAATATACCTAGAAGAATGTAGTAAGTATCATTATAACAGGATTATGTTGCATGAAGAGGGCTGTGGGAGACTTTGCACAATGTATGATAAGAAAAACAGTAAATAAAAAAACGTAATTATTTTTCTATTGCTGGTATGAAACTCATGGAGGAGATAGAATATATATATATATATGAAATCAAATATATTAACAGCACTGATTTTAAATACATCTAAAAGTTCCAATTTAAACTTCAATCTACATATAAAGGATCTAAACTAACTGTGACAAACACGCAAAGACCCCCAGAAAGAGCGAATGAGTCTGTGGTTATGCAAAGACTTGGTATCAGTTGTTTTGTTTTTTTCTTTTCACAAGCTTTGATTCAGTGTCAGTGTTGAATCTCTACCTGCCAGTCAAGCTGTTTTCCTTCATGCTGGAAATTGACATTTTAAAAGGCAACACGATGTTCAGTTATGTTAAAAATATACGATGTTCAAGGGCAACTCTGGCTTTTAAAGTTATTAGTCAGCCATTACCAAGTCTCAAAAAAAGACAACAACAACAAAAAAACACGAGGGAACATATTTTGTTATCCAAAGAGAGGGAAACTCCAAGAGGTGAGCCCGAGATGAAAAAGACACAGTGCATTATGTTAAATGTTGTGTAGTTCTGATGTACACACTAGAAACTCTGAATGTCTATCAGTGTTCTCTCTCCGCTTTCAGTTCATATTTGTGTGGCTTTTTAAATTTTTTTTGGGGTTTGTTTGGCTCATGAAATTTACTGCCGCAGCACCTTTCAGTGGTGAAAACACTGTGGTCACGCCCCCCAGTCAGTGATCGGAGCAGGATTTCAAACACCTGCTATGAAAACACTGATTCAGGTTTGGCCAGAAGTGCGATTCAGCTCAAATAGCACAGCTGGGTTTGGTTTGAAATGTCCATTTTCTAATAAGGCGCCTTTTATACAGGGTTTTAAATGTCTTTGTGAGCGGTTAATAAGTCCATTACTTCCCTGTTTCTAGAAAACATCTACAGATCATTCATGCAACTGCAGATATGTTGGCCTAAAAGGTTTTATTGATGACTTTTTAACTTTATAAATACAGACTTCAATTTACAAATTACCAAAATGTATAAGTGCAGTATTGAAATCAAAAACATAAAACATCCCCTAAGGGAGTTTTTCACAGCTTAGCATCTATAATATATCATATATATTATAGGTTGACTGCAACTAATCATTTTTACTTTCCCCATTATTCAGTTCAGGCTATTAAATGTCAAATAATAGTGAAGAAATGCCCGTCGCAATTTGGAAAAGTCTTGTTTTGTTAACCTAAAAACCTGTGATATTCCATTTACAGTGAGAGTCTGCTGTGAAAAGTCGTTTGGCAGTTCCACTTTAAAATGACTTTTTGATTTTAATTTAATAAAATACTCCACGGGTGTTGATTTATTTTTGAATATTGCATTTTGGTAAAGTCTTTTTTAATGTAAAAAAAAAAAAAGATAAAATTTGGGTTTCCAGGCCTTTTTAAAAAAAAAGCCAATCATTACAATTTTTAACTCCAACTTGGTGGAGCCAAATTTCTGCAGCACTGCAATGCAAAACTTTAATTTCTGTTCTATAAATTTGAATACAGATTCACCCTTGCAATATTCAAACCTTCAGTCTATATTTTCCAGCTATAAATGCACAGGAACTGGGGATTCTAATCTCTCAGCACCAACTACTGCCACCTGCTGTTCAGTTTCAGGTGAAACACCAACAGCTTTTTAAGCAGAAGTCAAATACAGATCATCCCAGCCTTGGAAATTGAGTTACGTAGGCCCATACATGTGTTTATGTGTTTGCACATTCTCAATCAGCTGTGTATTGCACTCTAATCTATGAATTATGAAAACGCTTCAGGTGCCTGCAACATCTGTGCTGCCTTGCATTTATTTCTTGAGCCAAACCGTTCATAAATTTAAACACAACATAACCTTTGAAGGCAAACGCATCAATCGTTTGCTCCCCTTAAATTTAAAAATAAAACTGTATGAAATGACTGCAGTGTTGTGTTTCTTTAAATTCACTGTCCATAATGTGTCCATTCAGCTCAAACACAGAATCACTTTTTGGTTTAGAAATCAGACAACACATGAAAGTTTTTATTGAGCATTTTCGATTTACAGGCATTTCAACCAACCAGTATGACAAACAGAAATACTTCACAGCCGGGCACAGCCTGTCAAATATTGACAACGCAGCTTTCGCCTTAAAAAAATAATTCCACTCCTTGTTTAAAGTGACCTCTCTGACTTGGTGTGTCTACAGTACGTACGGCTAAAAGGAAAGACAATGAAGCTAAATAAATAGATAGCACTTTAAATAAAAGCTGTAATGTAGGATTTTGAATCATATTGCTGTGTTGAGATGTCACTGCAGCTACATCACAGCTTAAAGGAGTGAGTTACACGACGTAATCCGTGTAGACTTATTCTGTACCTGTCAAAATCTGTCACTGTGTGTGATTCAGGGCAACAACAGGTGAGGCAGTGAGGTTAATGCTGGAAATCGACCTGTCGACCTGTGAAGATGATTAGTGTCCTTTCCTCAGTCTTATTTGTGTCCCCCAGCCCCCACTATATCAGCACCTAAAACCGACGTGAGGACGTATGATGTCGATGATCAACGCTCTGTAGACATTATCCTTCGTAGAGGTTCACTTCAGCTATGAATAAGCTGTATTGTAGCTCTCCTGATGCAGGTATTTTAAGGTATAGTGACACCCGGACACAAAAGTATTGTTGTGGTTCAGCAGCTGGTTTCACAAAGAAAGTTTAGACTGAGACTAAAATTTGCTCAGAACGTATCTTAAAGCCAGGCTCACACTACAGGCGATCACATCAGAACACATTTGGAGATTGGGTTGAATAATGCACATAAAGAGAAACTTCCTACTTCATACTCTTCTCTCCAATTTCTGACGTGCACACACTAGGAGACTGGAAAATAATGGCGCATCACACGCTGCAGGATATTATAAAGATTATCGTGCCACAGGGAGCAGCGTGCCAGATCATGTTGTTTCATGGGGAAGCAGATGTAAACAAAATGGAGACTGTGATAAAACAACTACCTGTAATGCTAATAATACAGAGGACTAGATGGGTCTAACAGTTGGATACAGTTTGTTCTTTAACAACAACTGTAGCTAACGTTGGCCTAAAGGGCTAAAATGATTAGTTTTGTTTGACAACAGCGGTTGCTGCTCCGGGCGCTAGCGAGATACACATAACCATCCACATTTGATACGATCTAGGCAGTTTGGAAGGCTTAAGGCTGAAACCTTACATAACCAAATAATCTGGGCCAAACATCAGGTCAGACCAGGATCCAAGACCAGACTTCTCCTCCCATTGTGAAGGGGTGAAACGAGAGTAAGTCAGCCTGAAACTCCTGTAGTGTGAGCCCGGCTTAAGGCAAGTTAGACAGTTTTACTAAAATAAATACTGATTATTCAGCCAAAATAAACTTAGCTACCTGACTCCCAGGCTAACTCAGAACTAAAAAAGGGGGGAAGACATGGCATAAATTGCAGTTTTCCAAAAATATTGCAGAGCCAGCAAACAGAAAGGGAAGAGTTTTTGAGATTGAGATTATTTAATTGTATTTATTTATTCAGTTTTGACTTTGAGGCATGCTTGGTTGAATTTTCCATTTTTGTATTCAAGAAGTAAAAGTTGCCGGAGCAAACGAAGCAGTTTGATGTGGTTGTTTGGGCAGCCATGTTTTGTAGTTTGCAATAAGAAGTTACCTAGAATGTAACGTGAATTATTCCTACTTGAGTTGGACATCAAAATGTATCTGTAGAACAAATTATTTAGCTCTCAAGTTCAACTATTAGTTATTGGTCAGATCTGAACCGTAGTCAAAGTCTGTCTTTGTGAATCCAGCCCCAAGTCTGTCTCATCTAAAAGTCTGCTATGTGAAACTAAGGGAAATATTTTGATGACGTCTTGTGCCTCAAATAAAATCTCAACTTAAATCAGATCACACACAAAAAAGTTGTATATTATGTGCTGCTGGTTCTGCTTTTAGTGTTTCCCTCTTAAGTAGAGTCGATCCCCTTCATATTAATGCACTGCAGCAAACAGCGTCACTCACAGAGGAAGGTGGAAACAACACCAGCCTCATCTGCTGGACACATGAGGATTCTGGCAGCTCGGTCTATGAATAGTTTCCTGTCAAAGGTCACGTGACAGCATCGGGGCTCATGTTAAACATACCAAAAAAATAAAAAATAATAAATCAACCACAACATTTAAAAACAAAACAAGAAAAAGGCAAAAAAAAAAAAAAAAAAAGATTTATAAATGGACTTGGTTCCTAACTGTAGAGTGAGAGGGAAAGTACTGCATGTCAGGTTCAGTTTGTGTGTGAGTGTAAGAGGGCTGCAACCAGTAACAAGTCAGGCTTTTCTCTCTCACACGAAAGCGACTGAGTCCTGCCTCCTCTCCTGGCTAGCACCTGTTCCACAAATCTGTAACTCACTGAGAGGTTTCCTTCAAGTCAGGAAGGTTTTCTGTTCTAAGCTAAAGGTCTAACTTCTGCACTTGATAAAGATGAAACACATTTCGTTAACAGTCGACACCTCCCACAAGGCTTTGGTCTGTACTACAAGTTAAGACTCGTGGGAAATGTTATTTAATGCGAACCTGAACCTCTATGAGGAATCCCACTGGTTCACAGACAGTAGTGGAACAGAGGCTTTCTAGGAAAGTCGGGCAGGACTTTGGCTCTCTGTTTAGCCTGACACACTTTTATGTTGGACACATACTAAGTCAAAACTACAGTCTCTCTACAGTCAATTTTACACGTATTTACAGAGTGAACCTGAAAGTCTTTCTTCCGATTAAAATCCAGCTTCTGGCTTGATGAACAGGGCAGAGAAGGCAAACGCCAGAAAAACAATTCCTCCGATGATTGTAACTATGGAAACAAAACAAGAACTCAGTTTTACATGAACAATCAGAATCTTTGTTCTTTCTTTTTAAATGTCAGCTGGAAAATGAAACATGTCAGAGATTTCATTCATTATGGTTTTTCTTTAAAAAAAAGAAAGAAAAAACATCTGATGCACAAACATACTGGGCTGCCACTGGACTGAACTGTACCAGCACTTTGATATACTGTGCTGCAAATTGAACTTTTTATAGCGCATATTGTGCTCAAGCTCCAACTATACTATTGTGTTTGCATGTTTTTATGTTATTTGTTTTCTAGCGATCTCTATTTATTCTATTTTTTAACCTATTCCTGATTGTTGTTTTTTCTGTGGTACTGATGCAGGCCGGAGGGAACAATATTTAGATTTTTGTTTATCAGGTGCACAGAGAAATGTCAAATAAAGAAATATTGAATCTTGAATCAAATAGAAGCAGATCTTTTTGTGAATCAAGACTAGAGATGGGTACCGAGCCCCGGTACTAAATGAGCCCCGGGGCGATTTTTTAAAATACCGGACTACCGATAAGCTCCGACGATAAGATCGTTGTGTTGCACGTTGAATCTCATCACCAGAAGACATGAGTCGGACGACAGACGGACAACTCTGGCGTCTGAGGGGCGGAGCTTCTCTCCGTCACTCACCTGCAGCTCCGTGCAGCAACACACAGGTGACGACGGAGGAGAAATGAACGTCTAAAACTTTCGTTAAACTTCACTATAGTTGATGCAGAACATGTTCGTTGCCACAAGAGGCACAAGTCTAGTGGATCTGTGGAAACATTCAGTAAAAGTTCATCCAGAGCTCGCAGTTCATTCCTCGATAACCAGGTACATTATGTTTGTTCTGTTTGCTAGCAGCCAGAACACGGAGCTAACTCAGTTATAGGAACACAGGCTAATGATTAGATAAGAAGTTAGTGTTCTCCAGCTGTTTGTTAAACTGTGACTGTGTTCATGAATTCAGTCTGAAATTCAGAGCATCACCTGAACTGTTGTTCAGAATTTTAGTTTAATCTTCAGAGCACAGGGAAGTAGGATTTAGTGATTTTAGGACTGCAGATAAACTCAGTCTTACTTTATTTTCACGGTTTCTCTGACTGAATGTTGGTGTCAGTGGTAGAAGAAGTACTTCAGTTGTTTTCTCCACTAAACTATTGAAATCACAGTAAAAATACTGTCAAAGTCCTGCATTAATATTATACTCTAAGTGAAGAGTGAAAGAGGCTTTATCAGCACAATGTATGACATTTACTTCATATCTGTTCAGGGTGCAGCTTTAATTCTGATATAATGCTGGACAGTTTATTGAAACACATAATGTTTTATTTTGTGAATAAAACCTGTGACACTGTCCACAGAGCTCTGATCATTTCCACTAACACAACACTAGTGTAATAAAGTTTGATCTAAATACAGTGTTTGAGAAGATAAAGCAATTTTTATTATGTTCTTGATTTGTTTCTCTTTTAAAACAATCCAAAAGTACCGATAAGAATACCGTTAAAGTACCGGATCGATAAGCAGTACCAGTAAAAGTAGTAGTACCGGTAGAATCTTGGCAATACCCATCCCTATAGGTAATGGGGTTGTTTGAAAGCAGTCTGACGATAGACTTGTTAATCCTGGATAAAGTTATGTTAAATAAAAATGAGCCCTTGTTTAGAAATAAAGTTGTGTTTATGTCTTTTTGCTCGCAGTTTTTACAAACTACATTTGGGTTTGGATATTTTTAGTGTACATACTTCTATTTTGTTTTACTTATGTCATCACATATATCAAGTATAAACATCAGTTTATGTTAATTAAACAGCGATAATTACATCAAAAGAGTGTGATGATTTCCATTAACCAGCATGATCTAATCTATCGTAATTACAATTCTATCATTATTTAAATATAAATATAAAAAATTTGCCATGTGTGAGATTTTTATAACCCCATTCTAAAATGCTGTCAGGATCAAGCTGCCCTTTTACAAGGTTGTATACACGTACACCGATCAGCCACAACATTCTGACCACTGACAGGTGAAGTGAATAACATTGATCATATTGGTACTATGTGGTGTTCTGCTGGAAAACTTTGGATTTTAACATCCGTGTTGATGAGACTTAGACACCCAAATAAACATTGTCCCAGAACAAACACACTCCCTCATGCAAATGGAAATCCCAAATGTCACTGGCCTACCCCTGCAGGAAAATGCACCCCACCACATGGCAACAACATCAACCAATCAAGAACATCTTGAGGAACATGACAATGGCCCAAGATGTTGGTTTGACCTCCAAACTTCCTAGACCCCATTCTGATCAAGCATCAACAGGATGCAGTGGAACAAGTTGGATTGACAGAGGCCCCACTGCACAAGGAGAGTACCCAAAGGATCCACTGTCCTGGTCCTGGTGCCAGACCCCCATAGGACACCCTGAGAGGTCCTCTGGTCCATGCCCAATGGATCAGAGCAGTTTTGACCACACAATATTAGGCAGCTGGTCATAATGTTATGCCTGATCAGTGTA
>OMNN01097716.1:12868-25782 GCA_900302755.1 Chromis chromis
GTTTGCATGTTCTCCCTGTGCAGTGTGGGTTTTCACCAGGTTCTCCAGCTTCCTCCCACAGTCCAAAAACATGCTGAGGTTAATTGAGGATTCTAAATTGTCCGTAGGTGTGAATGAGAGTGTGCTTGGTTGTTTGACCTCTGTGTAGCCCTGTGATAGACTGGCGACCTGTCCAGGGTGAACCCTGCCTTCGCCCTAAGTCGGCTGGGATAGGCTCCAGCCCCCCCCGACCCTGCAGAGGATTAAGCGGTGTACAGATAATGGATGGATGGATGGAAGAATGTAGGTTTCAATAGCCAATAAAACTATCAGGTAAATTGAATTTGCTGCACTATACCTGCTCTGAAACCTCATCTGTTTGAAGTATATATATATATATATGTTTTAAACACTGTTCTAATGTATTTTCATAATGTGAAGCAGTTTAAATTGCCTCTGTGGTTGACGGATGCTGCACAAATAAGCTTGTCTTGGACTTAAAAACACAGATTTAGATCTCTTATGAGCCTGTCAAAGACACTAAGCAGCGGACACAAAAGGGAAGTTATATTTTCTCTGTGAAAGGTATCGACTGTCTTGCAGAGAATCTGCCAAGGAACTCAAACACATTTTTGAGCACTCCTGCTGACAATATGAAAAGGCATTTAGAAGCTGTGTATAAGAGATGGAAAATGATCTTGCACATTTCAACAGCATGTTAGATTGTGGTGTGGTTGCATCAGCTGTACTGACATATACTATTTGAGTATAATGACTGCTCCAGGTTTTATGTAATAGGGATCAGTGGTGCTACTTCCGAAATTAGTCCAATAAAATAGAAAGACATAAACTTTTGTTAGGAATGTATGTTCTAGCAAAGGCAAGAGAATAGCTTAGAGTCAGACAAAGCAAATTGACAAAGCATTAACAAAAGGTTGAATGACTGCTTGTTCTCCTTTTGGCTCAGTACAAAATTAGTCATTAATAATTCAGCTTAAACTTCCGCTAATGAGAAACTGATAAAATAAACACATACCCAGAGGCAGATGGGAAGATTATCTCACACACCACTCACCAGGTTTTCGGGGCTGTGCAGCTCGTGTGTGGTGGAGGCACAGCGGGTGATGAGGGACTTGAACATGCAGCCCACCACTACCGCCTCCATAGTCTGGGCCACGGACTTGTTGTCCCCTGTAGTGAAGTTGTTTCCGAAGCCCGCCTTGTCTGGAAGTGACACGGAGGTAGGAAAGACCACGGATCACACAGGGGGTGGTTTAGTCATCGGGGAAAGAACATAATTGACGGCTGACCAGAGTATAAAACAATGAGCCCATACAACAGGGAGGGAGGGGGGGTAGGTGGGGCAAAGGAAAGGGGTTTATAAAGCATATGGGGAACAAGCAAACTGAAAAGGATTCTGGCTAGGGAATAAGGAATACATGCAAGTGACTAAGGCCTGCTTTAAAAACATACAGTAGGGGCCTTGTTCTCTTGGTCCAGTGAGATGAAACTTATTGTCTATGCAAAAAATATCAGCCAGATTCAGACATTCAGGTCTAAATTTTTAGAATCGCAGGCGAGTTTGTCACTTTTGGACAGAGTGAGGGGTGCAGCAATGAAAGCGGTGCCTAGGGAAGGGTCTGATCAGGTGAGTATAGTCATCTTATTGCTAATATTATTGACTGTTGATCATGTGTATCTACCGATGTTTCGTTTTTTCGCCCTCCTGGACCTCTCACCTGCACTGCCGTACTCTGCAAGAGAAAAGAGGCGGGGCACAAGTTGATTGACATCAGGCCACAGACATGTAGGCGGTGTCAGAAAGGACGTGGCACCCCACCTCCACAAGGAGGTGAACCCGAGACACACACACACAGACTGCCACGGTCAAAAATAACACACACATACACACCAAATACTAAACAAGGTGCCCTGTTCACTTTCAGAATTAAAACACTCATCGATTCAGTAACTTGCCAATTACACTGTATTTTGTAAGACATGATTGTAGTTTATGCACAAAATACATCACATTTCAATGCAAAACTGAATTGGCATGTACAATGTGTCTCAATGCTCAGCGATAAAGCCACTGATTGAGCAGAGATGTAATGGGCAAAGCTTTGGATTGGCAAGTGTACAGAATGGATGAGTGAGTAAGGAAGGTAGGATTCAGCTCTTTGAAGTGGATGGAGAAAAAGAAGGAGGATGGAGGCAGGAGGAGGACGACAAAAAGGGACACGGACAAGCAGAGACAAGTGGAAGGAGGAAGGGAAAAAACAGATATATAAACAGAGATAGCGCTGAAATGCAAAGTCGAAGTGCGGGGTGAGACAGCCGTAGGACAATTCAGCTTTGTCGACCACACTAGAAAATAGTTGTCAAAAACTTTTTATCTTCTACTCTTCTGTAATGTAGCACCCACATTAGACCTCTGAGTGTGATATAGATTTGAATATAAAAACAAAACAGAGCTGGCTTGAGCGTTCTGCACAGTAGTATTGAAACAATTAATCAGTTACCCAACATCTATTTATAAAATCAATTAATCGTTTAAGCCATTTATAAAGAAAAAAAAAGCAAATGTTCATTGCTATTGCTTCTCAAATGTGAGTATTTGTTGTAATTGTGTACTGTTTATCACCCAAGACCATTTGAATACATTACCTGGATCTGAATTGTGATGGCACATGTGTGGCATTATTAGCCGGTAAACTCTGCATGAACTGTATCCACTTTAAACATCAAAGTTTTCATTGCAATCGTCAGGTGAAAATCTGAATCAGTCCAAATCTTTAGTTTAACTGGACAGTATACAAAACTCAGGATGCTAACATGCTCACTATGACAATGCCAACATGCTGATGTTTAGAATAGGCTAATGTTAGCATGTTCAATATCTCAGTTTTGCCTGTTAGCATGCAAATGTTGGTTCATTAGCACAAGAACAGCTGAAGCTGATGGGAATGTTTAGCAGTTTTGCAGGTATTTGGTTATGACAAAGTGCTAACACATTAGCATGCAAACAATAAACTTGATGGTAAACATGTTAGCGTACAGTACCTGCTAAACAGTAGCATGTTAGCATTACGGCAACGTACTGTTGCGCCTAGGTAGAGCCTCATGGAGCTGCTAGTGGGGCTGTGAACTAGGTTACTTTTACATTTGTTGACATTTGTAGACGGAACGATTAATTGATTAACCGAATAAATAACTGTAGGATTCATCGATGATAAAAATAATCATTAGTTGCAGCCCTGCTGTACAGGATATCAACTTTATGCAGCATCAGTCCTAACCTGACTCGTACAAGCATTCAAAACCAGTGCTGTTAAAATCTAGATTCACCCTGGTTCTGCATTTGTTGTCAGTGCATATGACAGGACCTGCATACCACTCACACACACCACTGTGTGAGTGCACTTACTGTCAGTAATGGGCTCCATGCAGAAGCCCAGCAGTGCATGCAGGAAGTCCACAATGTTATTGAGGGAGTCTTTGTTGACGTACTCGCGCATTGTCTGGCGAAACTGCACCTTGTCCAGCTTATACAGGTTAGTCAGGCAGTTCTGGGCCTGAAAGGAAAGATTTGGGACAGGGCGCATTAAAAAAAAGTCACTTTATGTAGAATGAAACTTCTGGAAGCTGGCCTGTTTCGTTTCAAAAATAAGTGAGGTCGTAATAAAGTGGCTTTCCTTACAGGATGTGCTATTTTTATCAGTTTTCATCGATTTCCGTGACAGACAGCAGCTGTCAAGATCGCATTTTATTTCTCTCATACTACTTCATCTAATAATAATTATTGATCCGCATTGAAATAGAGCTGCAGCTGTTTTGCACTAAAGTTAGAAACTCAGCCCAGCACCCTTGCAGGATTTATTTCAGTTTCATGAAACTTTTATGACACTAAAGAAGCAATACAGTTAATAATTAATAGAAAATTAATACATGTCAGAAACTGTGTTGATTTGTTTAAACTGCCAATATGCACACAAGAGGGTACGTTAAGGTCGAGGAAAGAGTTTGACCTGCATCCTGAGACGATCTCCTGATAATCCACGGTGCCCCTCGCCACAGCCATAAGCGCAGCCCAGAGACTTGACGATCTTTATCAGCATGGTCAAAGCCAGGCGGTGGGCACTAAGACCAGAGCCCTCTTCCTGTTAAAAGAGAGAAAGACACAAACACACAGGAGTTTTTGGTTGATGTATTTAGATATAGGACACATTTCTGAGCTCACTAAATGTATAATTCATTTGAACACACCTTTTTGTCATTATCCTTATTATTCTTCACATCATCCTTGCTCCCCTGTCCACTCCCTCCACCACTTCCCCCCCCTCCTCCACCTCCACCTCCATCTCCTCCTCCACCTGCTCCTGCAATCGGCCCGCCTCCCTGGGCGCCTCCTCCGAGGCCCTGACCAGCCGCGTCTTTGCCCCGTGCCTCCTGGTTCTCCTTGTTATCAGACTTGGACAGTTTCTTGCCCATCCCAGGCACCACGCCCAGCTGCAGAAGGCAGTCGATGATGTTGAGGGCCACGTCGCAGATCCTGGAACTGATATCGTGACTGAGGACGGCATAAAGAGCCCGCAAGACAGCCTAAATTACAAGAGGGAGGGAAAAAAGGTGAGATATTGTTTATATCAATGAAGTTCGTTTGTCGAACCAACAAAACACATTTATTAAATTCTTAATATACGAGAGACAAGGAGGAAGCAAATGGCTCTATGAAAAAGAAACAAGTTCAATCACTATTATGTTATGAAAAAAGAAGACATCACTTATTTTTGATCTCCAATGGTGACACTGTTTGTTAATAAAGCAGCAGAGAAGGCCACAGCTTCTAATAATTGTATTTGGGATCACTAAAGTCACTCACAGTGAGGTCCAACATGCCATTTTTCAGCACAAAGTTATTGGTCCCCTCGATATTCTCCCCTTCCTCCAGACAAGAGTAGTTGATGCAGGAGTCGGTGAGGCTGCGTGGCAGGTTGGTGCAGGCCAGCGGCTCCACAGGTAACTCAGGCACAGCAACAGGGTTACAGAGTTTCTTCATGTGCTCAGTGAAGAAGTCAGCGTAGCCCACGTTGAAAGACGCCACTGTTGTGTTGAATGCCGCCATGGTGATGGTGGAGATCTGAGATCGAACTTTAGACAACAGTAGAAGGAATGTTTTCATTAATTCTGATTACAAGAGGTGATCGTGGCGATGTATGGTCCTTCTGTTCTGTCTTATCTCGAATCTGTTTCTGGATCTTTTGTTTTAATTGTTTGGAAATTTTCTTTTCCATTGATTTGCCGTTCAATTACAACAACACTAAACTGCCAGAAGCCTAGACTTAACCATTGATGATTAAGTTCAATGATTAGAATGATGCACTACAGGTTTTATGTTTGGCTGTCTTTTTTGTATGATGGGTTTTATTTATGTTTTACATATGTCTTGATTGTATGTTTTCTGTCCCCAGTCTTTTTGTGTTTTCTCTAACCGCAAGACAAATTCAAGACTGAAATAATGTCTTTTTAGAGCAAAAGTTAGAGCTCAATGGTCAACACCACCATGATGAACAGATAGCCAAAAACATTTAGTTAATTCAGAAATGTACTTAGTGTACTAAAGAAGAATTGTGTGATGTGAAATGTGTTTTTAAAATATTAAAGCTTGCACAGGTCTCCACCTTGCAGTGTGCATATTCTAAAGGAAATTTAACTTTTGTAGGTAAACCAATAAAATTTGATGTTTAAAAATTGCTGATGCTCTTTAGTTTGCTCCTGTAGTGAATATTACGTGTTTTCTATACTTATTTTTAGACTTTGAGGATTAATATAGGGCTTAATTGTAGGATCAAGTTACAAAATCTGGCAAATAAAGGTGAACTTGAGTCCACATTGCTAAAAAAAAAATGAAGGCTGTTTAAATAAAATGATCAGTAAGGCTTTTTAATTCTTAGATTTTAGGTTTCACAACACAAATGGAACTCTAATTGTATTTCATGTTTCGGTTAAATCTCTGCATCCATGCTTGCTAAATGTAGTTTTATTTTTCTATCCACCCAAAACATCAGAGCTATTGAAAATGTATAGAGAAAATCTATAAGTCACACAGTTTTAGTCTCACAAAAAATGTATGCAGCACACATGTACATAAGTTTTTTTCTCTATTCTTTACATATCATATCAGAACTCTCAGCACTCTTCTATATTTCATCATCTGTTCTCACTAAACTTCACACATGCAGTGTGAAGCAGAGACGAAAGCCAACACTCCTGTTTGAGTGTAAATTAGCATTGTCACAACAATACTGCTGTTATATAATGCTGTCCTATTTCTGCTCTCCTCAGTGGAGCCAGCAGCCTCTGTCCTTCCTTTATTGGAGCTAATAGATACAAAAAAATCAGCAGTGTGTAATTAATTTAATTTAATCCTATTGTTTCATGAAAAGCGCATGTTTGACATTATTCTCTATGAGCTATTATTTTCTATTACCTTGATTTTGATATTAGTCACTGATGTATGCTGACTGTCATTTTTACGCCTTGTCAAAAAAATGGCTATTTTTGGTCCATAATGGTCTACTTTACCTAACACGAACACATGAGAGTTAACATCCTCAGTGCTCTACTGATTTGTTGGATATTTAAAGGACAAATCAGTGTATTGGACAGAGAGTTTGCAAATCTGTTGATGTTTAAAAAAGTCCTTAAAAGGCTGTATTGTTTGAGGAACTTTTGCTTATTTTAGCCTAAACTTGTCTTAAGATTGACTCTAACCAAATGCTCTGGATCACATTCCTGCCTTACCCTCTTTGACAGTGTTATCGCTGTGGCTGTTGGAGTGGTCGGGCATGTCTCGGAGTAGAGAGTGATGGGAATGAGAGTGTTTGGCACTCAGGCTGTCTGCGTCGGCCGCTGTATCCGTGCTTCCTCTCCGTGTGAATTTGCCTGGAAAGCAATGCAACAAATAACTGTTTCAGGTCAAAAACCACATAGATCTAGACATTGGTTACTGTTGGAACAATATAAAACTTAAAATCAACCAACTTCAAACTCCATTTGATAAAACTTATACTGCAGGTTTTAACAGTAGATGGGATTTCTCATGATTATATATTATGACAGCTACTGGAAACTGTCTAAAAAGAACTCCAATGAAGCAGCAGCTAAGTGAAAGGGTTCAGTAGGTTTATGGAAATTAAGCTTTAGAAAGTCACTAACTCTGGATAGTAATGTTAACAAAAAATGTCTTTTGGCCTTGAGCGAATTTTAATCACACTTCTCAGTGAGAGCAAATACCAATGTTAATGAACCGACCTAATTCACTAGCTGACAGCCAGATCCAGACAGAACCCTCTGACTCACCAAAGCTTAGTGGAGGGGAATCACGGCTGCCAACTGGTGCCATGCAAACTGTTCTCAGAACACCACTCTGCCTACCCATGATGGTGGCCTGCCAGCCACCGCGGTCCAGAGCCCTCCGGTCGTCGCCCAGGCCTGAGAAGCTTCCGAAGGAGAAGGTGCTGCGTGTGGGCGACACGTCCAGGTGGTCCTCGTGCAGCAGGAAAGGAACCCCCATGCGACGCTGTCGCTTCTTTCCTGTATGATGAAAGGGGATGGAACCCTTTCTCTCCCTGTCCTCACGCCGGTTCTTAAACTGGAACATAGCACAAATCCTTTAAGCCCTGCAAACTACTGTAATGCTACTTAACATATAGTAACCAAACTCTAAACACACTATAGCAGTGAACAGCTAGTGGCAGAAAAATCACTCACAAATTAAATCTTATCAATTGTGCTTGTTTTTGTACTAGACTTAGATAACACAGCCATTTTTGTCCTGATCTAATACAAACTGCTTATTGGATTTTAATATGATCAGAACACTATTAACATATTAGCATGTTCAAGGGGCCATCTGGATGTCAGTCTCTGACCTTCTTGAAGATGTTCATGCCCAAATCAGAGGCCAAATCAGGGACTGCCTGTCGACGGAGGTTAGTCAGGGACACCTTTGCAAAGGTCTCAGTGCTCAGAGATTTTTCCTCTTCATTACATTTCAGACTCATATCCTGAAAAACAGAGCAGCGTGAACATTCTGAAGGCTATATGAAGGTAATGACAGCCTATCCACAGAAACATGACCTTGTGCTTGACCAGAGGTTTCTCGTGAAGTTTTGGCATTTATACCGCAAATGGGCAAAAAAAAAAGTCCAGTGTATATTTTGTCTTCTTACCTGAGTCTTGTGGGTGTTGACTAACGAGGGTGTTGCAGCCACCATGGAGCTGCTGCGTGGGCGTGGCAGAGGCGTGACCAGCGGTTCTGGGGTACGTTCAGGCCTCTCCTCCAGGATCTGCCTCAGGCGCTGCAGGTAGTACATCAAAGCCCAGTGCACACCCTCCTCGGTCCAGTGCGGCTGCAGCAGACAGCGCAGCACTGCCACGTCAAAGTAAGTGGCATAACGTGCTCGCTGGGCCAGAGATGCGGGCAGGCCGGCAGGGGCTGATGTTCTGGAAGAAGAAGGAGGAGACCAGGATAGTTTTATGGGTTAAACCATTAGGATCAGATTAATGGATTGAATCAGTGCAGCTTACTCTTTCTAATGTCTCAAATAAATGTACTTGGGAATTATATTTTACTTAGTCAAATAAATTGAACTATTTCTCCAGTATTAAAAATAATTCAGTGATTGTGCGACAGTACAAACAGGAACTACTGGTACCTGATATGTTGTTGCTGTTACTAGTTGCTGTACATGTTACATGTATAGAAGTGGAAAAGAATAAGTAAAAACTGTTGACATGAAGGGAGAAAAACAACCGATATGGAAGCAGAAGTTGAGGAATGGCAGGGATGGAAGGAAAAGACACTAATTGATTTAAGGCAGAGAATAGATGCAATTCAGAGGAATGAAGTAAAAGCTTCAGTGACATTATACAAAACTACAAGTGGGTAAATAGAGGATAATGAAAAGATTGCCAAAACTCATATTGGAGCATTCTGCATGAGTTTTCTATGTGCTGTCACCCAACTGTGAACACAACAATTACACTATATCATGGCCTTTCCAGTTATATTAGCCTGTCATCAACTCCCGCCACACTGCTTCATTAATAATGCATCAAAGGAGGATGGTAAACAAGGGCAGAGCCCCCCTTCAGCATCATAGGCAGAGCAGCAGGGAGAGAGGGAGCCTAAGCCTACGTGAGTCCACTATAAATAAGCTGGAATGAAGGTCAGCGGTTTGGCGAGCTGCAGAGTGTATAGACCGCTGCAAACTGTGGAGGAACATATTGATACCATAAGAGAGAGCGGGAGAGAGAGGGACAGCGCAAGGCATTTAATCTTGGCCGTTGTAATAAATGGAGCAGGAAGAGATGGTCGATATCTACATGAATCACTTTGAGAGAGGACAGCAGAAGGAGGCTGTATCATGTTTCACTGTCTAGCCGGCACACACATACACACACTCTGCCTGCTGCTGTTGTGTCAGGTTGCCACGGAGACCGAGTGACGACAGCCACCCCGGGCCATCCGAGAGGCGGCGGCCCAGCCCCCGAGTCCATGCGGTAGGAGAGATGCAGCAGCCAGCGGTTGCCATGGAAACTGCCTCAGCATCAGCAGTGCTCGGAGAGGCGCGGGTTGCGGTGCCACAGGATGAGTAAGCTGCATTAATCACAGGAACTGATGCCGGAAATGATCTTATCCGTTTGCAGAGGTGTGTGTGTGTGTGTGCAGGAGGTTGAGGAGCTGATGCAAATATAAACCGGGCCTCTTGAGATGAGGGAGAAAAATAAACTAATTAAATTCTGAGGCTATTTTAATTTGATTATTGGATCGAAATGTGCTGGTGGGAGCCAGTTGTACAGCCTTGTCTCTTTGTTGATCAATACATGAGGAATCCAACAACTTGCATGTGTGGAAAAAAACACCCTTCTAACGGTGAAATCCCTTCAATTTACATTCCGCTCACTTCTCCTCCAATCCCGCAGTCAGCCTAACCTGCAATTCACATGCAGCATCTTCACATTCCCATCACCAACACATACAGCACACAACGAAAGCAATTAATCCATCTTGCTGAGCGTGTGCACAGAAACAGTAGGGATAAATCTCTCTTCTCTGCATTGCCATGTGACTGCTCAAAAAACCCTCGAGTGTTTGGGTGTGTGAGGATATTACTGGCTTGGGGGAGGGGAGGGGGGGGGTTCTCAGGCTTATTTTGATTCTCAGTCAGTTGCTGGCTGTCAGAGGGATAAGGAGAAGCGTTGGAGTGACTTGTTTGGTTGTCAGAATGAGTTGAGATGAGTAACCGATGGCTTATGAACCTCTCTGCGTCTTTCTTTCGCACCACTCTCAATCTCTCAGCCCTGCCGGATGGGTGATTCAGGATGATGACAGACCTGCCTCGATTAACTTTAAAACAATAAACACCCACATGGCATGCACAGAATGCTAATGTTTTGGTGTGGAGATGCCTGGTGACTATTTCATGAGATTCATCAAAGCTTTAAGACATCATTTTCATTCATGGTATTTCTTTGCCTGCTTTTAGATAACCAAAACTTCCGTGACATAATCAAACTGGGTTACTGTTGCCATCCTAGCCGGTCAAACCTGCCCTGTTTGTGCCAAACAGACCACAGGTTAAGCTTTAGCCCGGCAGCGAAGGCCGAACAATGCCAGACTTGCCATCAGCAGACCAAATCAAGCCAGGCCATGTCATGCCAGGCCAGGGACACTGCCAGCATTAGACATGTAGCACATTACTTCAGCATAATTACCCTGGTTATGTGGGCAAATGTCAGATGGAATTGTAAATGCTGAATCAAGACAAGGGCTCTGTGTTTGTGTGTGTGTGTGTGTGTGTGTGTGTGTACTGACTGAGGAGACAGTACTGCTTAAAGCAACACATTACACAGGGGAAGGAGGAGCTATTCATATACGCTAGCTCTTCACAAGCTAGTGGAGCGAGCTGTGCTGTGCAGTGTGTTCGACAGACGGTGCCGCAGGGCTAAATGTTTAGCCTCAACAAGATGATGGCACCGGCTCTGTGTCAGTGCGGGTCACTTATAAATCACTGCACTTGTGCACTGCTTCAACCCACAGCTGCTTTCTTAGCTGCATTAATAATTCTTCATTTGTGAAAGCAGGGTGTGCAGTAAAATAATGTATTGATTAATATGATTCTACTCAATGTATGATTTCACTGCATGATGAAAAACGAAACTTCTATGTGTTTCATATTGTGTTAAAACAACATGACAGTAACCACACATTTACAGCATATATCTGTGGTGCAATTGATTCAAATCATGTGGATTAATTATTATTATTATCTGTTTGGTAAGAAGGCACTGCCATTTAAACTCAAGTGGCTTTACCCCTCTTCAATCCAGTCTGTATATGTTTGTCATGAAACACAGCTACAAAGCCACAAACCTCCTGATGCCGAACATCAAGCCTGACTGGACACAATGCTTCAGCACAACAATCAAATCAAAAATCAGTGATGCAGGCACAAGCAAAGGCTAACTACCTCACTGCTTCTTGAGTGGAAATTGAATAACAGTGCTCACTTTTTCTTGGAAGGGCCTTTGACCGGTGGGGGCTGTTGGGAAGGGCCACCTTTCTCAATCGAGTTACCACGACGACAGCTTTGCTCTCCAGCGGCGGGGGAAGAGGAACCCGATTGGGCGGCTTCGCAAACCACCTGGAAGCCCTGTGGGTGGAAGCGAGAGATGGATAGATACTGCAGATTGGTAGATTAACAGGCAGAAACACAGACAAGGTTTCCATCAGTACTCTGGCTAACCAGAATGGCTGGTGCTAATGAATATTAGCAGCCAGCCCCAGAGGGAACATTGAAAAAAGAGGAGGGGAAGAAGCCTCAGACTCTTGCCTCAACACAGACAATCAACATGGGAAGCAAAATCTGACAAGATCTGAGCTAAAAACGCTCACTCACCATGGGACCCGGGTTGCCAGATCCACAGGGGCTGCACTGGTTGTTGACTGGGGAGTTCCTCTTTGCTGTTGAGACAGGCGTAGCAGATTACATGTCTTAATTATAAGCAAATAAACATAAATTAAATCTTACCAAGAATAATAAAGGAGTAAATTAGTTTTGTTTTTTTTACCTGTCACAATGTTTCTGACAGGTTTGATGAGGGCAGTAAAGGCAGGGATGTCAGGCTGTCGATGCTCCCACATTGGCTGCCATATTACCAGACCACTGGCCAATCGGAAGGTCAGGTCCGACTCCTAAAACGTGAAACGTTTACAATCTTGTATGTGGAAGAAGCAGTTTTCCACATTGAGCCCTCCCTCTCATCTATCCAGCCGTCATTAGATCAAAACAAGAAGCAAATTGTAACACTGTTACTATGACACGACCACTTACAAGCTACAATAATTCATTGTACTGTTGGGAAACAGAGCAATCCCAGGAGTACTGTAACCTGACCCTTTCATCTGTTGTACACACAGATCAATAGGCAAAGGGTGACCCTGAGTGTGATGGAGGGTGTGTTATAGGTTTTTTGCCAGTCAATATGTTATTCTTTTCATAATGTAGCTAAATACAAATCTTCCAGAATTACAAATGAATGAAATCTCCTTAAGAAAGTAATTCTGTGTATGGTGGAGCAGGGAATGCTTAATGTGGCCCAGTATTTTGTTACAGAAATCAATTCCAAGGCTGTACACATTTGTATCAGCAGGCACAGACCTTTATCCGATGAATAAGTGGAGCAAACAGGAACACAAACAGCTCCACAGTGGCCATGCTCTTGTGAAACAGCTTGGTACGAGTGTGCTCATCCTCCTCCAGCAGGGAACCGCTGTACTGGGGTCCCGATCCACCCAGGGCCGAGCCGGAGCAGGAGCCAGGAGCTCCCGGGGAGGAGCCCTGGTTCCCCACAGGCTGGAGGAAGGC
>OMNN01097719.1:5269-16202 GCA_900302755.1 Chromis chromis
CATGTTGACATCTATCTGTCTTTTTATCTATATCATGGGTGGATGGACAGGTATCCATGAACTTACGGATGTAGATAAATGGATAATAATAATATTCATATATACACCGATCAGCCACAACATTATGACCACTGACAGGTGAAGTGAATAACATTGATCATATTGGTACTATGTGGTGTTCTGCTGGAAAACCTTGGATTTTGGCATCCGTGTTAATGAGACTTAGACACCCAAATAAACATTGTCCAGAACAAGCACACTCCCTCATGCAAATGGCAATCCCAAATGTCACCGGCCTACCCCCGCAGGAAAATGCACCCCACCACATGGCAAAACCATCAAACAATCAGGAATATTTTGAGACAATGACCCAAGATGTTGATTTGACCTCCAAATAGTCCCCATTCTGATCAAGCATCAACAGGAGGCAGTGGAACAAGTTTGATTGACAGAGGCCCCACTGCACAAGCCAGAGTACCCAAAGGATCCACTGCCAACGTCCTGGTGCCAGACCCCCTAGGACACCCTGAGAGGTCCTCTAGTCCATGCCCAGTGGTTCAGAGCATTTTTGACCACATAAGGCGGACCAACACAATATTAAGCAGGTAGTCATTATTTTATGCCTGATCGGTGTACATGTAGCTAAAAAACTGTTGGAGGGATGAAGACCATTCTATCATGTCATTTTATTCCCACCATTTTCATACTCATTCCGTGGGTCACTGAGCCCTGTATGAGAGCATTTGTCAATTCTCCACTCATTTATTTTTCCTTTAATGGATCATTTTGGTGTTATTTCACACTTTTCATACTGTCAGACTGACTTGTTGGAGTCTTTACAGTGCCCAGTGCAAGAGCGTGTTTGTAATAGTTTTCGGACAGCAATGAAGTTCTGTAGCTCAGAAGAATACAGTTTAAGAGAATTAAACTTTGCCAGAAAATACTTGTGGTGTTTTTATTGGGAAAAGTATAGGATATCCCATCATTATCCTTCAATATGGCACCTGTCGAAATGTATATACCATACATTTTTGAAAAAATATTATTGATAATTACTGTAGATATTTTAATGGAAGAGTATTCACTTTGTCCAAATGCACATTTGTCAATACAACACTTTTCAAAAATATTAATGCATCTACATAGAATTATGGCATAAATGTGCAGCTTCCCTCACCTTAACAATGCTTTATATCGAGTTTCAGCTCAACTGTCTAGTCTACATCTTTCCTATTTTGCTCACTGATCTCATGTTGTAGTTGTTTTTTGAGCTACGGCATCCAGGTGTTTGTGGTAGAAAAAAAAAGCTCTAATAACCAAATGTACACCACTTAATCAGCTGGTGAATGGAGCCAAACATAGTCATTACTCTCCCAGGAGTTGGTGGAGTCCAAAAACTGAGCTATAAGAAGCAGGAATATTGAACTTGTATTCACCAGGAGACCAGAAACACACCTCCAAGTGAATGATATAGCTGCTTCATGACTTCTGAGTTTTGTTCATGTTCTGTGTAAAACTTCTGCCCGCTTTCAAGCAAGTGACAGAAGTAAAAGTTCAGTTACTGCAAGTTTAATTCGTGTTATCAGTCAGTTTTATTATCAGCGAGATATTCTTCAGAGAGACTATGACAAACAGGTTTAATTTAGCCCAGGTTTAATTTGATTTGAAGAACAGCTTGAGGCATTTCGTAGAGCTGAAAAGAATTTTACACTGACTGGCTACTGAACAGGAAACAGGCTGATACCGTCTTAGATGAGGGCAGTGATGGCTGGCACACAGTGAGAAGGTCCCGCACGATGGCTGTTGTGTGCACAGTTTGCACCAGTCTGTTTGCATGTTTGAGATGGCATTAGTATTATTTTGTGCTTGTTATCATCTTTGAATCTCGCATTCGTGCAACGCCTTGACAGTGGTTTTGATGCCGTTAGACGGTGAGAGCCACACAGTTTGCACTTAATCAGTTTTATGGAAAATGCGGTCAGATCTTTTATTGCCCAACATAAGTTGCGTCACAGTATTTTGAATGGAGATAATATCACTGATATTTCTGCACAGCATGTGTGTGTGGTCTTGTGATGAGCGTGCAATTGTATGTGCCAGTCTGAAACATGTGCATGACAAAACATGCATCTGTCTGGGTTTGTTGTTTTGTGTCTGTTATTTTCTGCTTATAGGACAGTACTCTAATGAAGATTGTTTCTGTGTTTGTGTAGCGACGTCTCTCCGGTGACGTTCACCTGCACCACGTCTGACACCAGCTGCATCGTGGATCTCAATGGCTCACCTGCAAGAAATTACTACTGCATCAGCATCACATCACACACTGGAAGTCAAAACATTTCATTATCTCGTCCATGTCAGTCTGGCAGGATTGAAGGTGAGGCGGTCGTGCATGATGGCGGTGCATGTATGTGCAGCGGCTCTTCGCTCTCTAGCATGGTGCTTAATTGTGTGGTTATCTTTTTTTTCTTTTTTTTTTCTTCACTAAACACAAGGCCAACAGCACCATTTCCACACACACCTACAGGAGTGCTTCACTAGCAAAGGAGCTGAACAGCTTCTTTGCTCGGTTCGAGGCAAAAACTCCCAACTCAGATTCACTCTCGCCACCAACTTCTGGCTCCTGTGTCCTCTCCTTCCAAGAACATGAAGTGAGACAAACACTTGGATCAGTGAACCCAGGGAAAGCTGTTGGCCCTGATGGAGTACCCGGTAAAGTGCTCAAAACATGTGCTGTCCAGCTGTGTGCAGTGTTCACCAACATCTTTAACAAATCACTAGCACAAGCTAAGGTCCCCGACCTGTCTAAAATCCTCTGTCATCATCCCTGTTCCCAAGAAATCCACCCCTGACAGTCTTAGTGATTACAGGCCAATTGCACTCACACCAATAATCACAAAGTGTTTTGAGAAGCTGGTTCTAAAACATCTCCAATCCAGAATTCCCTTAGACTTTGATCGATATCAGTTTGCTTACAGACGGGGCAGATCTACAGATGATGACATCGCCATAGCTCTCCATTCAGCTCTGGACCACCTGGAGCGCAGTGGGAACTATGTGAGAATGCTCTTCATTGACTTTAGTTCTTCCTTTAATACAATCATTCCACACACACTGTTTAGCAAACTGTCTGGCCTTGGCTTCTCCACTAACATGTGCAACTGGATAAAAGACTTTCTAACTGATCGCCAACAGACTGTCAAACTTGGTTCCTATCTCTCCTCCACCATCACACTCAGCACTGGCTCCCCCCAAGGCTGTGTACTGAGTCTGACACTGTACTCACTGTACACTTATGACTGTACTCCTGTCCATGCAACAAACTCCATCATAAGAATGTGTGGAGAAGGTTGAAAACTTCAAATTCCTTGGTACCCACATTTCAGACACCTTCACCTGGTCTGTTAACACCTCCTCTGTTGTTAAAAAAAGCCCAACAGCATCTCCACTTCCTGAGACTGCTTAAAAGAAATGGACTGAACAAACAGGTACTGGTGACCTTTTATCGCTCCTCCATAGAAAGTGTCTTGGTATATTGTATAACTGTGTGGTACGCTGCCTGCTCTACAGAAGAAAGAAGGTTCTGCAGAGGGTAATAACCACGGTGCAAAAAATCATCGGCTGTTCCCTACCATCTCTTCAACAGATCGCCACCACGCGCTACCTCAGCAGAGCCTCAGCCATTATCACTGACTGTACCCATCCAGGCCACCATCTGTTCAGCCTCTTGCCCTCTGGAAGGCGATACAGATCACTTAAAACCCGGACTAACAGACTAAAACACAGCTTCTTCCCCACAGCAACACGCACCCTGAACGGACTATAAAAGTCCACCTCCAAGTGCAATCTTTTTTTTAATGTATAAATCTATTTCGTACTTTTAATTTTTTATACTTTATTTATTAGTGTGCGGGTATGGGTGTGTGTAATTGTGTCTTTTTGAAGCTGTGAGTGATTGTATTGTATGTGTCTTTCTTTTAAGCACCTTAACTAGATGAGTACACACAATTTCGTTGTATATTCTATTCGAAATGAGTCTATACAATGACAATAAAGGCAATCTTGAATCTTGAATCTTGCCAGACATTCCCAACAGACCCTCGCAACACGTGGTGATCAGTTGACAACTCAGGCCCTCTCTTCACCCGAGTGTCCAAGACACGCGGCCGGAGATCAGCTGACACAACTACGAAGTCTATCATTGACCTCCGGCCTAGTGCCACGTGCACTTGTGAACACTTGTGGTGTTTGTTATGGACAAACTGTAACTAGCATCAGATCGGGGAGGCCGTTCCTCCCAATCACCCCCCTCCAGGTTTCACTGCCGTTGCCCACATGGGCGTTGAAGTCACCCAGTAGAACAATGGAGTCCCCAGTCGGAGCTCCGCCCAGCACTCCTCCCAGGGGCTCCATGAAGGCTGGGTACTCCACACTACTGTCCGGCCCGTAGGCCGAGACAAGCAGAGACCTGTCCCCGACCCAAAGGCGCAGGGACACGACCCTCTCGTTCACTGTGGTGAACTACAACACATGGCGGCTGATGTTTGGGGCTGTGAGCAAAGCAAACCATATATTACTGCTATTATTATGCTGTAAGTCGTAAATAAATGTTCTGATTTATTTTCACAGACTGGGCTCGCCTCGCAATGAGGCAGTCACTATATATTTAGTTAAGTCCAGATTTGGAAAATGTGAAGACTAATGTCCTTCTATGTAAGGGGGGCAACAGATCTAAGTGACAACACACAAAAAAGTGTCATGATTGGTTGAATCATGACACTTTTTTTTGTGTTGTCACGTCTCGTTTCATCCAATGGATGTCCTGCATGACAATTAGTTGTTCACACTTCTGCCATGCCGTCTAGGTGTGAAGTTGCCCCACACGCTTCGTTGTGTTGCAAAAAAAACAACCAAGGAGTTTATTTGGTGCTCATAGTCCTACTTTGCAAGCAGTGAACAAAGGATTAATGAAAAAAAATTTGAATCACCATCCATCCATCTATTATCTGTACACCGCTTAATCCTCTGCAGGGTTGCGGGGGGGCTGGAGCCTATCCCAGCCAACTTAAGGTGAAGTCAGGAGACACCCTGGGCAGGTTGCCAGTCCATCACAGGGCCACACACAGGACAAACAACCAACCACACTCACATTCACACCTACGGACAATTTAGAATAGTTAATTAACCTCAGCATGTTTTTGGACAGTGGGAGGAAGCCGGAGTAACCGGTGAAAACCCACACTGCACAGGGAGAACATGCAAACTCCACACAGAAAGATCCCAGGTGTCCTAACTGGGACGTGAACCAGGGATCTTCTAGCTGTGAGGCGACGGTGCTAACCACTGATCCACCGTGCAGCCCTGAATCACCATCTAAAAGCTATTATTATGCATTTATCACTTACTGGCCAAGCACTTATGAATACTTTATAAATGTATGGACATTAGATACTTTAAATATATTTATAAATGTATAACTACAGTGTACTGTGCTATATTGCATCTATTAAAACCAATTATATCAGTTTGTGTCTGTGATTCAATGTCCAATATTGTTGAGGTTACTGAGAAGTACTGAGTCATTTCCTGTTTTTATAGCACCTGAAACTCATGTTTGGAGAGGGAAGACACATGAGGCAGGAGGAGGTGCATAACCCCCCCCTCCTCTCTCTCCCTCACAAATCTGAGCAGCAGAGTTTGGAATTAACCTCCCAGTAACACACATGCACTCGCACTCTGTATATTTCACTACTTTCTTTTCAAATGGATTATCACCACCTTCTACTGCTGTGGACCTGCAGCCTCCTGCCAGGTATGTGAGCGAGCAATACTTGACACAGCACAGGTCAGAGACAGAGAGCTGGTTATATCAGACAGATGCTGTTGACGGACTGTTGGCTAGATGTGGATTTCAAATGTGGTTAGCACAAAGCAAGAAGGGTCTGGGTTCAAACATATTGGCCAGCTGGGGCCTTTCTGTGTTGAGTTTATATGTTCTCCCTGTGCCTGCGTTAGTGGGTGTTGCAGCTTTCGCCCACATTCCAAAGATATGCATACATTGGTGATTCTGAATTGGCTATAGGCCCGAGTGTAAGCATTTGTAATTGTTTGTCTCTTTGTGGTAACCCTGTAATGGACTAGCAACCTGTCCAGAGTGTCACTTAGTGTCAGCTGGAATGGGTTCCAGCCCCCTCTAAGCTTCTACAGAACAACACACTTTTCTCTCAGATCACTAGAATTTCAATATGCTGAAAGGTTAATATGGAACTTTTGCCCAATGATTAAAAAATAGTGCCTACTTATGCTTTAAGTTAATTATTAATATTATTTTATATTGATATTTATCCTCTCGGGAACAGAAATACAGCATACATGGTTGTCTGTCTCTGTGTTTTAGCCCTTTAATGGACTGGCGACCTCATCCTATGTCATTTGGGACAGGCTTCAGTGCCCCCCACAACCCTACATGATAAAGCAAGTATAGAAAAAAGATGACTGGACAGATAAAACAGAAATGATGTCAGTGGAATGCATAACAATCTGCCCTTTGGATTGCCAGATCTCTTGCGTAAAATGTTCATAGTTTTACATGAAGGTGGTGCCAGAGAGAGGCTTGTGTACTATCCAAGATGAAAAATGTTCATCCACTGAGGCTTACAAATATGTTCTGTGTTTATCAGTAATCTTTGGCATCAGATTGTAGTGTGCTTAAACAAGGTAGGGCAACTTGCCATACAACTATGGCTGAAGTTAATGTTGCTGTTTAGTTTAGTTTTAGTTTCTTTTTTTAGCTAAGCTATTGCATCACCATTTAAAGTGAATGTCAATACAATAGCCTGAAAAAAACCCAACCTCAAAAAGCATCATCATTTATTTATACAGCCCACACCATAAATAAACATTGTTGATCAGAGTATCCTAAATGTATGCTTGTTTAAAACAGTTACAATGAAGAATTATTCAGATATTTTACAGGTGGAAAAAAGTGCAGTACTCAAGCTATAGAATGGTTTCACTGTTTGAAAAGAAATCTAAACATGATTTCTGAAAATTAATCTGTTGTCGCTTATCAGCCAACACAAAAGTAAGCCAGAAAAGTACACTTTATTAAATCACTAGCTCAATAGTCATTCCCATCATCATGTCCCTGTTGCTAATAGAGCATAATCACGTAAATTTAGAAATTTGACCACTTCAGTCAGAGTGGATGAATTCAGAGACCTGTTTTCCTCCCATTAAACTATGTTTCCATGGATTGAAGGTGAAGTACCATGAAACCACTGCTCCCCCAATATAATTTGGGTAAGAGTTTGGTGTGATGGATGGGAGGTTAAGGATGTTTCCTTCACAGTCACCTCTTGCCGTGAGGTAAGAAGAAACTCAGAGGGTGAAATGGTTTTTACAGCATATTGTGGCTTTTAGGCTGATCTTTAAACTCATGCAGCAACACACCAGTCATGATGTTGTGGTTGTTTGTCAGACTGCAGTTGGTAACACCCTGCTGGAAGGCATTAGCTACCATTTGCCTCACTCAGCCTAAAACACATTTGCTTCCTCAAGCACTCTTTCCAATACTTTTTTTTAAATGACAGTTTGCTTTTGTTTTAACCATATGATATAACTCCACCTGTTGCAAACAGACTATGGTTAGGTTATAATCATATCTGGAAACAGATGTATCCTTGCAGGTTGTGAATCCCCTTAAACTTTCTTTAAATGGAAGTGTAATGTGATTTGTTGAATCTCGTGTGGATTTTTTTTTTACCTTGTTACCATGTCCATATGACAGGTTTAATATGATAGAAGACACTTCATTAGTCAAAATAAGCAATCAGAGCCATGGCTTCACACCTTGACACTGCGGTGTACCAAGACAGTGTCAAACACAGATTGAGAAATCCAGGGTTTCACATGTAACAAACTTAAGGAACCAATCCTGTCAACTTGCTTTCTGTATCATCGTTCTTCTTCGTAATCGGTTTCTGGTTCAACATTTATGAAATACTCCTATATTACAGTGTAGTGTAGAGTTGTTTTACAGTGTTTGAGCACACCTGCTCTCCTACGACTCTGCTCAAACTGCAGGGAACTCGGGGTGAATGTAAAGAGGCAGGGACTACGCAAATTTGCATATTCTAGAAGAAGAAAAGGTGTAGAGTTACATCTTAACTATTATACTACTATGTATAAAGGGTGGGAGGGGAAGATTATTTTAATGGAAAAAAATACCTTCTAAATGTGTAACTGTATCTCACAGCGAGACTTTACTGCATTGTTCCAGCTAGTAAAGATAACAATATGTTACTGTGGAGTAAAACTGGAGGGGTCACACATTAATTTGACATTAATATGTAAGTCAACAAACAGCATTTTTTAGGTGGGAATTTTTTATCATTGACTTATTTTTTGCACCCATTATGACCTGATTTTTTTTAGATATATAAAAATTGTTTTCCGTTACAAAAAAGTATTTATAGAAAAATAATCTCCCCTATTAAAAGCTGTTGAACCTTGAATATCACATCGTATAACACTGCATATGGCAAATAACTGATATCCAGCTGGGAATATGTAGAACCTAGGTAATTAGCAAGACAATTATGAATCGCCAGTTTTTCTAAAGAAATTTGTAATGTCATACAAAACTGAGAGGTGAGAAAATATTACACAGACTGTGAGGGTTGTGACCTCTGAGTTGTGCTGTTTATCTGGAAGGTGAAGGATTACTTAGGTGTTGCCAGCATTAGCATCAGACTGCAGTGATTCTGAGGCTTTGAAACCATCTGCCTGCCTGATGAAGGAAGTGACACAGACGCCGTTTGGCAACAAGCTGCTTGATGAGCTCTGTTCCTTGACCTGTTTAGACTTTTTCTGACTTCTACATCTGAGTTAAACACTGTAGATTTTGCAAAAACAGCACCAACTTTGTTTCTGCTCTGGCAAAAAAATGCTCCCTGTTGCTGCAGCTGGGTGTTAATCTATTTTCAGTTATGAGAGAAACTGAGATATATGCCACTCAAATGAACTCAATAATACAAAATGTCACAAAGTCTGCTCAGCTGTGTAAAAAAATCTGAAAATATGTCATCAGTACCAGAGAGGATTCAGATCAAGTAAATCATTCAGTGGCAGCAAAAGCAGACTGTCAGACTTGGGCCTGGATCTTGTATCCCTGCTCTGGCAAGTATCTGACTGTTTATTGCCAGCATCTCTGATAAATTGAGCTGCTTGTTGGCTGAGCTCAGACAGGAGCAGATTACTCTAAGATGTGGTTGTTTCCTCACAACTCAAAGACTGGAAATTCCTCTCTTTTTCCAGTGTCTTTTATTTTTGTCCTCAGCAGCCAAATTCCTCACTGCTGCCTTTGCTGGCAAAAAATCCCACACAGTCTGTTGAGTTTTCCGAGCCCTCTGCCCATTTACACAGCTGGAAGGGACAAACTGGAACACTCAGAGGAAATACTTGAGCACAAGCAAAAACTACAAGGTCAAAAGATCATGGTAAGGTCAAAGGGTCACAGTATGGAAGGTAATTAGCACCTGCTAGAAAAAAAAACAGGAGTTATCAAGACTGACATATTTTATTTACATTTAAAGATCTGTGGCCTTTGTGCTAAAATCTAACTTAATGTTATTACCCCTAGATTAGATTACATTAGATCAGACAATCAATTTGATTTAATAACTGGACCTGAATTTACACTAGAATACAGAAAACCTTAAAGACAAAATTAGATTACATGAGTTGAGGCTTGTTTATGTCAAATTAGACATAACGACATTACAGGAAACTAACTCAAAATGTGATCAAATTAGGTAAGCTAAAAATAAAAAATTATTTGGACGACTGAAATTGGAGGTCAGGTGCTCTTTGGATCCAAGGACGTATTAAGAATAGAAAGAAGACAGACTTGTACTTAGTGATCATTGAGTCATAACTAAAAACTAACTAACTAAAAAAAAATAGGGCACACAGGTCTGTAAAAATGAAAAAGCCTTGATTTCTTGATTTTGCACCTCAAGAGGAGAAGGTTTGCTATGACATTTAGGAGGCTCTGTCCTCTTTGAAGTTTTAAAGAAGCTTGCTTATTTTCAGCAATTTCATGCTTGTCATAGGACAAGTTAGTTACACCATTAGTGTCAGTGTGTGATTTTAATGGAATTTCTTTAAGTTTAAGTATATCAAACTAAGGACTCGAGGCTGAAGCTATCGATGAATGCAATAAATGGGAACCGAGCCAATGCTAAATTGTCATGGGAAATCAACTTTTTGGGCTTCTCATTATCTGTTAGAGCTGTATTTCTTGGCGGTTTGAAAGTTCAATTTTTTCTTTTTTGGCACTGAAGACATCAGCGCACATTTTGGACTTATTTTCACTTTTTTCCATGGCAGTAAAACCTCCTAAACTTTTATAAACCTGCAGGTTACCATTTCCATTATATTGAAAAATATTTGATCCACATTGTTTAAATACAAAAAGACAAACAATTAGTTTAAACCAAAACTTTTTGTGGCCTATCAGAGAATTGAAAAAGAAGAAATATAAGCTTGAGTATTTTATTTTATTTATGCAATTCATGGATTTTCACTCTTACATTGTAGTCCTATATAATTTTTTCCTAGGGTAAGTATTTCTTGCACATGTACTTCCAGTACTGTTCACATATGACGCTTGTTGTAGCGTCTTGTTAATAATGACACACGCTGAAATCTATGGAATCACAGGAGTGCCATAATTAATAGGAAATAAATGTGGAAATATAAAGAGAATCGATAAAATAATTAATAATAAAAATAAAAGAATCAATAATAAAAAATAAATAAATGTAGGAATATTCTTTCCGTTTTGTCATTGTCTTTTCCATTTTGTCATTGCTTTTTCTGTTTTGTCATTGTCTTTTACATCTTGCAAAGACTAAATGGAAAAAGCCAA